>OY744617.1:8442803-8660303 GCA_963556255.1 Allolobophora icterica | reverse complement strand
TTATAATTGGGGTTTAGGATCTGCTTGATGACTTTCCATGTTTTCCGCAGGTTGTTGTTACAGTGAGACAGTTGTTCTGCATAATATAGCTTTATACACTGATTTTTAAGCTTTTTAAATAGATTACGATAGGAACAGAACTTCGCTTTATTTGCAGGGGTAGGATTTCTTATAGGGCCTATATGACTTATAAAGGGAAGATTTTTTGTTACAAGACTTTAAAAGGGATTTAGTCATCCATGGCTGTTTTCTTTTGGGGTTGTGATACTCCCTGGGATTAATTTTCGGGAACGCCGTGTCATAAATACTTTCATAGGTGACCATAAAGCATGCGTACTTTGCGTAGGCATCATTTGGATTGTCATCAGTGCACATGTTTTCAACCGGGGTCCAGTCGACTTTATGTAAGAGAGAGGTAAAGATGGCTTTAGATTCTGGGTCAAATTTTCTCTTAGGGGTTATAGGTGGAGAATTTCTCCGGGTGATCTGGAGATCGAGATATAAAACAATTGGGAAGTGATCAGACAAGTCAGTTACGCAAATACACGAGTCCTTCCTGGGTTGTGGGCGAGTTTATGAGGATGTTGTCAATAAGGGTTGCTGTGAATTATGTGACTCTAGTTGGCCTTAGGATGGTGGGTAGCAGTTTATGAGATGTCATAAGATCATAGAAGTTGGAAGTGGGTCGGAGATCTTCGCATCGCAGCAGGTTTATATTGAAGTCACCAGCAATGTAAAGTCTATTTTTAGAAGAAGTCAGGTTGTCCAATGTGAGTTGGAAATCCGTGTTAAAATTTACTATAGAAGTGTCAGGTGGCCTGTAGATAGCGCCTATTGTGATATCACTCTCTTTATCCTGGTATATTTTTATGAATATCGACTCAAATGTGCCATGATGAGATTCAAGATCCCTATTTTCCAATACGTCAAACCTATAATCAGATTTGATAAGGAAACCCACCCCACCTCCATTTTCCCCACCCCTGGACCTGTGGACAAAGTTAAATCCCGGGATTTTTATCAATTCCTCGCTGTCCTGATCCAACCAGGTTTCCGTAAGGGCTAATATGTCGATGCTTGCTTGGGTCAGGAATAGTTGAATGTCGGTTAATTTGTTAACTACGACAGTTGATATGGGCGAGGCCGAATGGTCTATGGTAGTTTAAGTCGTGAAGGAAAGGTTTAAGTTGGGCCAGTTCCTTGTAAGGTGAAGAGTGCTGTGGGCTATCATTATAGAGGTTCACGTCCGGGTCAATTCCATTCTCTCCGAGGAGGGGGTTATTATCCACTTCTTCACTTATATATGGGTCGAATACTAAGTCTGGCAGGCTAAGTGGCGTTAGAGGACTAGGGGATGGGCTTAGCGGTAGGCTTGGTGGGCCATCCATATCTATGTGTAAAGGGAGGAAGTACGGTAGCTGGGATAATGGGCAAAGGTTACACGGCCAGACAATGCTGTTACATGAGGCTAAGCAGTCCGTGTGGAACCATTTGCTACAATCTGGGCAGTGGATGATGCTATGATTAATTATGATTTGCTGGTTACAAATAAAGCAGTGTGACATCTTCAACAATAACTTAACTAGTTAAATAACAAGAAAATTAGGTAAATAAACAATAAGAACAACTCAGGCAAAAAAATGGGCTAAGGCAGGTAGATGAAGATAATCAAGGTTGCAGCGGCAGGTGCCATAGTTGTAGGGGAGTAGTAAATAATATGCGCACGATATCATGGTCAAGAATTTCAACGGTGAGGACTAGGCTACTGTGACCTCCTAATAAGGCAGGTCTAGACCAGTGCTAGCCCCATGCACATGGGGCATAGAAACACCCTTGAGATGGGCAAGCACGGATTTACAGTCAATAAGACATGTCCTAGTCCACACGGCACAAATCATGTATTAGTCTAATGGGGCAGTTTCCAACATGGTTTTGAGTATACATAAGAAAAGTGTGTAGTGGACCTGTAATAAACTCCTGTGTTACACAGGCAATGGGTGGGACAGGTAATTTAATTCATAATGATTAGGGCAAAATAGTTAGGGAATAATATTCTACTGAGTACAATAATGGACATCAAATACTAGCACAGTTTACGAGCAATTTAGTCGCACTAGGCTTCAGTTGTGTAGATTCCCATACTCGTGTAGGTCCCGGTAATCCAGTCACAAGAATCGGTGACAAGATGGAGATGATGCATATGAACATTGTCGAAGATCGGTGCATGAGTGTACACTTGACAAGTGGATAGTGACACACAATTGGGTCGACGCGGTGGGTCTAGGTGTCGGTGGGCGACACCAGGTTCATGTGGGTGAGCGCCTCCAAGTCACCGACCGTGGTAATCCTGGTAGGCCTTTCTTGTGGGTTGTCCAGGAGGCGAACGAAGATGAGACCCTCCCTGGTCCAGGTTGAAGAAAGAACTTTAAGTCTTACCAGTTTCCTGGCCTCCGCGAATAGTAGAGAGTTTGGCCTTGTCAGATGTTCATTAATGTAGACTCGTTCGGCTCCAGGCAGGGAGGTATTCTGGGATCTGAGAGACATGCGTTTCTCGTAGACAGGGCCGGCGCCAGAGTATTTGGCGCCCTAGGCGAACCTGTCATACTGCGCCCCCACGTACTAAGTGGGATAACTAATATAATTAATATTAAATTAACTAAGTTAATATAACCTTCACACAGGAATGCAACTGAATGTTGCATCTTTAATTTAGTACAATCGATTCGTGGTTCATTATAATCACCTACGAATCGTTAGGCCTATTACTTCTAAATTTAAAAAAATATGACACTTGATAATTTCTAAATTTAAAAGTTATCCATAATTATTATAGTCTGAAAACTGCATAAGCTATGCAGCCTATGCTGTATGGTCTAGCTGCAGCACGTTAAATGGGAATTTAAAACGTAAATATTAAATAATGTGACAGTGCATTATAATTGTCGTTTGAACACTTTGGAACTCCTACGGCTATACGTGTACTAAGTCCTAGTCCTACCTACGTACGATTAAGTCTATACATGGGCGTCCGCAGGAATTTTTCTGGGTGGGCAAACTTTTAAATAGGGCCTAGTTGTCACAGGGAGTAAATAGGGTGTCGAAAGCAACCGATCACTGCATCTTCGACGCTCGCTCCCTCTGCGCTGGCTCCCTCTCGATCCTCTAGCGCGGATTCCAACATGCGAAAAAATTCATAGACATTCATTGTCGAAAACTATTATGACAATTAAATTTTATACGACTGAAATCTGACCTTATTCTTCAAATAACAATTGCAATCGTCTGGGTTCTTGTCCAAATTGATTTATTACTCTATCTATGAATCCGTCTTTGTTGTCCGAAACTTTTTTTCGATGTACACTCATAATACAGAGACCTGATAAACGGTCGTCACTTGTCGTTGAACGAATCCATGTTATGACCCGCCTTATATGGTGCATATAATATTATATGTTGTTCAAATTAAACTTTTACTAAGTTCGTGTTAATGCAGCCAATCGACCCATATTATTCTACATTATAATTTTATCAGTACTGCATACTTTCTATAGACTATGCTATACTGCAGGTTTAGTTAACAGTCACTGGGCAAGCACTGGGCTACAAAGCGTAGTAGGCCTAGTAGAAGTTTCAGTTTAACGAACCGTGTGACAACAGTGATCAATAGATTCGCATTCCTCCTTCATCCAGGCTTAGGACTGTTGCCGAAGGGGGTATATTTAAAAAGTCTGACAGAAAGTGTATTAGCTGGCATCTAAGGGAAGAAGCTGATTACTTAGTCAGAAACTGTCGCTCCAACCAGTGTCAATTTATATTTACATATTATAATTATATATTTGTGTGTATAGGCTATATATGCATATATATATGCCGACAGTCCGACACGGCTGAAGGCATAAATACAGTCTCGGGTTTACAATATGAATCTCCATATTACCCAGAGAGAACTCTAGGCCTATACGTTAAATTTTCAAAGATATGCCTAAACAAAGACATAGGTCCAACTTGTAGAGCGTATATCGTATTTTAACGGTCGGTACACTACTCACGTTGAAAATCGTGTTGTAATAATCATAAAAACCAAAAAATCAAAATTTCTCTGCAAATATGCGCAAAATCCAGGGAGCGCGCCCTCTGCGGAGGGCGCGCTCCCTGGTCTATACTCTATACAAACATATAAGGTCATTTTAATTTCTTTATCTTTAGCAAATGTAGAAACGAGTTCCATCAGTCTCCATCAATATCATGTTCAATTGATAACTAGTCTAACAAGACTTAGTCTTTCTTGCAGCATGGAGGTTCGCAAATTATGTTTTTTATCAACTGGAGCTTCGAGAAGCTTAATTCTGTCACCACTAGCCACAGAAATGTTGACGTTTCTTATTTTCGTGTAATTCATTTATTGATAAAGAAACTGGTGGCAAACGGTGGCAATGTTTAAAAAATATTTCTTTATGCAGGCTAGCTTTTCTGCCGCCCCCAGATTTGTGCCGCCCTAGGCGGCCGCCTAGTTCGCCTAGTGGTTAAACCGGCCCTGCTCGTAGATCAAGTCGCGTATTCTACGATTTGAGAAGCGGATGAGGATTGGTTTGCGGGAGCCTTTTGGGCTTCCCAGAATGAAGTGGGCCACTGAAACATCAGATTCCTTCACTTCCAGACCAAGTGATTTTTTGAAGAAGTCAATCAGAGGTAGCGTGAGATTGGTTCCCAGTGACTGATCAGGAGTCACAAGGCCACTGATTATCAGGTTATCACGACGTGAATAATTGTCGGTGTGGTCAACCTTTGTCTTGAGTGCTAGGTTCTCCTTTTGTAGCGCCTGCACCTTTGCATTCAGATCTTGAGTAATTTTACGTAATTTATCTTCTGTTGTTGAGAGGATTGACTCCTTGTGTTCTTCATTCAACTTGTGCATCAGATCCTTGGCTGTGGAGAATGTAGCCTCATTTTGATCCTTTTTGTAGTTTTCGAGCTTATTCTCCGTCATCGCAATAATCTTGTTTGTCAGATCAGTGTTGTTCGACTTTAAGGCAGCATCGGTTTTGATCATGATATCTTTTTCAATTTTAGATGCGAGTGATTTGGTGATTTTATCTACCATTGTAGTGAGGCTTTTCTCCATGAGAGCGCATAATAGGTTTGATACTCGCTCATCCTGGAGGCTCTCCAGGAGATCCTCGGTCTTTAGACCTTTTTTGCCATAGTTAGAGCAATATGTAGGATGAGTTGGAGAGAAGTGTTTCTAACTGTTGGTATGGTTCACTTAATTTGGTGTGGTTTGATCACGAGTCGGAAGACACAAGCCCACACCGAAGAAAGGGGCGTTTCGCGTCAATCTATAAATAGCATACGACGACGTGTACAACTGTACATACCACTTATCAAGAGTCGAATTCCAAGTTTGTGAGGCGACTAGTAATGTAACATATATCACGTCCGATTGACCGTTTCTTTAACTATCCTGTGGAAATCCAGTTATTAGGTTCCTTTAGTTAATATTTGAGAAACTTGTGCATTTTAACCCCCGCTGCAAAATTCACGAACGATGAGTTATCCGAATGCCATCTAGCGTAGCGTGCTACTATTTAGTAGCACGCTACGATGGCAAATAGGGTTGCCAACCGTCCAGATTTTTTCTGGATCGTCCAGAAATTGCAGTCAGTGTACAGAAACCAGAAGAGGGTCATTCTGGACAATGCAGTTTCCAGAAAAATAAGTGCACGAAAAAATTTGCAAAATTTTGCTCACCAGTGCAATTAATGCTCCAAATAACGGTGACCGTCACAACGGTCACAACCATCGACGCATTTATAAACCTCTATAGTCACAACTCACAATTACTTGTTTTGTATCGTTGTTTTACCGGATCCGGAAGTACGTATCTGCAGTGAAATACGTTTAAAATTTGAAAAAATTCATAAATAATTTCTGGACAAGGCGCGAGACCCTTTGATATCCAGCCACCCCACGATTTGTCCTTACTTACTTACTTAAGACTGAAGTCCCTGAGGGATCCTGTATACCTCGGGGCATAAAAAAGAAGGTAAAGAATTGAATTATTGAATACAAGTCTAGAAATATTTCTAGTAGTGGGTCAAGTAATATTCTTTTGATTGTTCTTTACCCTCTTGTATTTTGCCAGACACTAATCGCCACAAATTGTGGGGTGGTTACATGGGCGGCGATCATGGGGGGGTCGAGGGGGACAAGTACCCTCCACCTTCAAGAATGGGGGACCATACATTTGCCCCCCCACCTTTTGAAGAAACCCCCAAAAAAGGTCGTCAAATTTTTTCCCAAAAAATGGTAAAAATTTTTGACCTCTTTTCGAGCAGATCAGTTCAAGACTTTTCACGAGATTAGTTCAACAGTGTCCCCCACCCCCACCTGTGGAACAAGATCGCCGCCAGTGGGTGGTTGGATATCAAAGGGTCTCGCGCCTTGTCCAGAAATTTCATAATCAAAAGTTGGCAACCCTAATGGCAAAAGTTTGACTATGTCTAATTTCTAATTATGTCATCTGCTCGGGCAGTTTAGAGTAGCTTTCATTCGTAGCTATAGCTGTCGTAATTATTGTAACTCTGTGCTAATAATGACGTTTTGTATGGAACAGAACACGTTTGATTTCGGGCTTGTAGCCTCAGTGGATTGATTTTATGTGCGTCGTTTGAAGAGAATTTTCACTGTCGTTTGACGAGTTTCACGTTTTGATGTAGCACAGTCTACAACTCTACATCAAACCAAGGACAGTCAATTTTCTTACGAATAGTGATTTTACGAAGAGGAGCACGAATGTTGAGAAGCTCTTCCATTGTGTGGTCGTAAAAGGCAAGACAATGGCGTAGTCGGTTGGAGCAATAATTTATTGAGTTCAGTTTCTTGAAGATCTTTTTGAAATGCCGATATGTCAAAATTTGCGAACGATTTTCTTTCAATTTTTTGGTAGGTTCCAGGCGGAGATTGAATTGTGATTGTAAAATGGATGATATATAGAATGGTCCAAGTATGCTGGTGGAGAAATGTCAATGTTTTCAACTAGAGAGGAAGACCGTGAAATGACGACATCGAGGATATGGCCGAGGTTGTGAGTAGGTTCCAGTAGGAGTTCAGTGAGATTGTGAGTCGACAGCAAATGCACCATGTGTTTGGTATTCGAGTTTTTAAGTTGATCAAATTTTAGCCTACATTTGTGTCTTCCAGTATCAATAAGTGGCAGATGTATTTTGATAATGTGGCGAGTATACAGATGAAAATTCTTCGAAGATGCACTGTAAACTGTCAGTAACATCATCATGACCATACATTAAACGGAAACAAAGTACAAGAAATTTGTTTAGTCAATAAGCTTGAAACCTCGGTGGCCCTGGACTTTGTCCACTCTCGTTATTTGCTTGTTATGCCACTGGGCAAATGGTGTAGTTAGAATGTAACCATAATCTCAAGATTTCTACAGTGCCGAAAAAGAGGAGTCGCGTGAACCAGTTCATTTACAGGCGCTTAGTCAAAACAAAATCGATAGGCAGGTAGGGCCCACATCAGTTCCAGGTTAAGATGACAAGATCCAAAGGAGTCTTGCAGTAAACGTTGAGTTCGGTATTGTATCAACTGCATATATTCTTCTGCATTGTCTTTGCCATAGTTTGTACTGTCTCGCTTTGTATTGTATCAAAAAATGTCACTAGCATAACTCACGGAGTCTAATCTTCAAAGACTAGGTCTAATGTAATACACCAATTAAGAAAACAATACTTTAGTACATCTAGGAAGACGGTCTATCGCTATCACACTTGATCTGCGACCTTACGGCTGCAGGTTCGAACATGCTGAGGGAACTCTGTGTAACGATCTTGGGCAAGTTACCTAACGCCTTCCATAGTTTCACTGTAATAATATCAGTAGTTGACATCAATTGAGTTGCTGCAAACCGAACTGATGAAGAAACTGTAGCATGGCATCAGTCTGGTTCAAATCCAGAACAGGAACGACTGGACTCGTCAGTCTTCTTACTCCTCCTACTCCATTCCATTAAAACTCCTTTCCTCGCACTCTAGACTCCAGATACAAGTGTTCATTTGTTAACGAAAGCTGTTCAGTAGGCCTATAGCATACGCAACTTGCTTAAGCCTTTTTGTACGTACGTACATATGTATGTATGTATGTATGTATGTATGTATGCATGCATATATATATGCATGTATATATATATTAGGGTGGTCCTCAAAAATAAAAGTTGTTATTTCCTTTATGGTACCCTCTCAATTTGTTCCCTTGCCTTAGTAATTAATAAGTGTAAAATTTTAGCTTGATTGATTGATATTTAGAGGTCGCTCAGAGCTCATGACTTTTTAACAATTCACGATAATATTGTTCTTCAATCTTCATAATGCCGAAAAATAAACAATCAGCACATCAAAATATTAACAAAGACTTTTTTAAATCAAAGACACAAACTGAACAATTTAAACTGTAAGAGACTGAGTGGCAAACGCATCTATTGATATAGGGGCCTAAAGTCAAGCACTTAGTCTTAAAGTAGGCCCTGATAGAAAGTTACTCCAAAGACTGCCATTTACTGAACAATTTCTGCACGACGGTTTTAGAGAGTTTAAGATTGTTGGAGTCTCAGCAGTAGCACAGGCCTCTTTGCCTCGGGGAACTGAGCTCTGTGCTCAGATACAACCTTCAATAGGTATTGTTTTTGTTCTTCATTCTTAATGATGGATGAGTTGAGTCAAGGCAGAGTTTTACACCCTGCTCGGAAACCTTGAGACTCTGTGCACACTGTTTCACCTTCTGAAAGACCTCGTTTTCTTCCAATTGCTCAGTATCAGTTTCAGTTAGGAACTTGCTGGGCAGTTCAAGTATCTCAAAGAAGTTGAGAGTATTGACCACCACAAAATCTTCTAGCTGCTTGCTGTCAATACTGCTCATCTGCACTTAAATGCGTCTGGGCGGTGTTTGGCCCTGGATTTTGAAGTGCCATAACCATCTTTCGCTTTATTCCATGGTGGAAAAAAGTCCAAGGCTGCTCTCTCCTCACTCACGTACCACAAGTGCCTGGACAGAGCCTTGGTGACTGCTGCAGAAATGATGTCATTTATCTCATTTAAGAGAGACTTCAGAAGCTGAAGGTAATTGGAAGGCGCTGTAATTGGTTGGGGCAAGAAATTAATGCTTCTGTGTGTATTCCAGACTAGCAAAGAGGCTAACATCTCTAAGGGACATTCTTCCCGGACTTTAAGTCGGAATTGTTCTCTGAATATTCAGACTGTAATTGGTTGGAAAATTGTAATTGGTTGGGGCAAGAAATTAATGCTTCTGTGTGTATTCCAGACTAGCAAAGAGGCTAACATCTCTAAGGGACATTCTTCCCGGACTTTAAGTCGGAATTGTTCTCTGAATATTCAGACTTTGATGGAATACAATATCTTTGCCATCCATCTGGCTTGATGCATTGCACCGGTGCCATCAATCGGATTCCACGTGGTGGAATATTACCAAGAAAGATGACAGTGAGTTCAATTAGTTTACAGTAGTCATGTCAAGGCTCGTTGCTAAATTGTAAAGCGTTCTTGGCAAATTTAATTGCATATATAAAGTCTGAGTTGCTGTGCGCTGCCAGAATTTCTGAACATTTCGAATCTCGAGGAGCTGTCTTGAAGTTATCTATATGCATCTATGGTCAGTTCTCAGGGAACCGCTTAAAATATGCCTTTTTGGATCAATTGATGATCCAAATGAATGTTTGAAAACATCACCAAGGATGGCTTGGTGCACATGGTGCCGACAAGCAAGATGCAGTAGGTCTTTTTCAAGTTTAGTTTCGATTAGAGAACATGCGCCTGCTTGATATCATGTATTTGATGCCATTACAGTGTCGAAGCACATTGCTTTGACGCTGTCTCCCACCACCCCCGCCAATCCTTGAACACACAACAGCTTGACTGGCTTCACCGGTGCCATGATTTAACTTTCACACTCTGAGTAATTGATCCACTTCATATCCTGAGACCAGAAAAACCTTCCCATCCCTATGTACAGTTAGAGGTACATATTTGGTACATCTTGCCGACTAAATTCGAGTTTAACTCTGCCAGCAATCCGACTGTGGTTTGCAATTGAATTGAGGCTCGATTGATTGCAAACTCAGATGTGACTAACTTTAGAAAAAAGGTTTTATTTTAATAATTTATCTTAAAATAAAATAAAAAAAACCTTCATTTTGCAACAAAATGGGCCAAATGGCTGCAACAGGTAGTGACGTAAATCAACAAATTAAATAAGTAAGTAAATTAAAATAGTATGTACTAAGTTATTCAATTACACCTTACAGTTTTACAATCAAAGCATCAATTGCACCGGTGTGAATATGAAACCGCGCAGTGCATTTAATACAAAAGTGATTTCAAGAAATTTGACTTAGTTGAGCGACCTTTAAATTTTGTGCAATTTCCATAAAACTTTGTAGGAATCTTTGCTACATGAAGCATAACAGAATAAAAGGGTACCATGCATAATGCATTTTCAAAACTTTATCTTTTTATATAGCTTTGAGGATCACCCTAATATATATATATATATATATATATATATATACATATATATATATATATATATTGTTGGGAGTTGGCCTTCAGCCATCCCGCCATTATCATCCTCACGTGCACTTACTAACCTTAGTTAAGACGCACCTCGTTTGAAGCTAAAGTAGGATGGTCTCGTTGGCTATATATAGCAGTGTTCTTGTGTCTACAGGGAGACCGGTTTTAGTTAAGTAAGGCGTAAGACGTGCACTGGTTGTGTCACGCATTGTAAGTACCCTTTTGTGGTCATTTTCAGAGAGTGTACCCTGCGTGGTCGCTACTCATGTTTAATTGCCAGTTCTCGAGTTGTATCTTCCTTTGTGGAGTTTGTGCAGGCGTCTTCTCGGAGAGTCTGTCTTTTGACGTTTTGTTTGTCTTGTATGTGTGAGTATCGTTTCAATTATGTACATAGTGTAAATATACGTTTTATCAATATTGCGAAAGTCTTCGTTTTTCTTGTCATTTCTCGTATCATTCTAACTCACATTTCACCTCTAGACTAACAAGCTAACATATGGGGGCTCGTCCTTAAAATTCACCGTTTTCAGTTTTGTTAAATTGGAAAGTTCAAAATTGGAAATTGGGTCTGCGTATTTGCGTATTTGACGGTTTCTTGGGAAGTTGTACACGTTTTTGTGCATACGACTTTGTATCATGGCTACATTTGGGTCTGATACATCGGCAACCGCTTCTCCGGTTGGGAGTGTCCTTCACTCTCCGGTGACTAAGTCCTTGAGTTTGTACGACATCTTCGATATGTCGGCTGACGAACTAAGATTTGAATTAGAGAAATTAGACCAGGACACCAAAGGCATGAGTAAGCCGCAAATGCAGAAAATTCTTGCTAAATTGAGAACGCAGGAAAAAGATGTGTTCCATTTTGGATTTAGACCGCAGGAGATTGGATCTCGGGAAGCGGTAGAAAAGACTGAATTGACGAAGTTAGATAGTGACAGAGAATTTCAATTGGAGAAATTGAGAATGGAGAGCGAGGACAGAAAATTGAAGATGGAGGAACGAAGGCGAGAGGCTGAAGACAGAAAGCAAGAACGAGAGGCTGAAGACAGAAACTTGCAGGAAAACTTGCAGGAAACTTGCAGGAAAAATTGAAGATGGAGGAAAGAGAACGAGTGAGGAGAGCAGAGAGTGAAGACAAAGTCAGGAAAGCGGAAATGGAGAAAATTCAGGCTGAACTGCAAGATAAAGAGAGGCAGAGACAATATGAGTTAGAGCTAAAGCGCATCGAGGCTAAAGTTTTGAACCCAGGTCCCGAACAGGACAAAGATGTGTTTCGTATAGCTTCTGCCATCAAATTGGTCCCTAAATTTGACGAGACGAATATAGAGCATTATTTTGTTTCATTTGAGAAGGCTATGACTATTCATAAATTTTCAAGAGATAAATGGACTGCTTTGTTACACCCTCAATTAACTGGTAAAGCCCAACAGGTTTTCTCGGAGTTATCTCTTGAGGGCTGCAAGAATTATGACACCCTAAAACAGGCTTTGTTGACTGCATTCGCAAGGGTGCCGGAGTTTTATAGGAAGAGCTTTAGAACTTTGGTTAAGGGTGCGCAGGAGACTTACTCTGCTTTCGCTTTCCGCTTGGCGTTACCTTTTCAAAGGTGGCTGGAAGGTGAAAATGCGTTTAATGACTTGACTAAGGCCTTTGAAGTCTTTAAACTTGAGCAATTTGTGACTTGCTTGCCCGTTGAAATCCATAGATGGATAATTGACAAAAAGCCCGCGACAGTTTCAGACGCCGCGAAGTTGGCAGACGAATTTGCTATTCTATATAAGCCTTTCCCTGCGCATGCTTCGGTCTTGCATTCGAATGATGAAAAACGGGAAAATTTTGGATTTGGTCGTGATTCGGGTCGTGGAGCTAAAACTCATTGGTCGCCGAAAAATTTTCGTAAAGAGGGCCAATTTCACAGGTCATGGGAGTCCCAGATTGTTTGTACTTACTGCGGTAAATCTAATCATGGGGTTTCTTCATGTTACAAATTACATCCAGAATTGAGGTCAAAACGGGATCTCGCTGCTCAGCAGAACACCGATCCTAAGAATGTAGAATTAGTTACGGGCGTAGATACGTCTGTACAAGTGAAGGATGGGCCGACTAAAATGGTCGACGCTGGCTACTTGTCATTCTGTTCGTCTGGCTATGTGTATACGCCCACTGGACTTTCTCGCAATATTGTTGTGTTAAGAGATACCGGTTCTTTGCAAAGCTTGGCTAGCAAGGAATTATTGCATGCTAATGAGTTCTGTGACACCGGTGAGGTTCGCCTTATTAGAGGTATTTCGGGTGTCACGCTTCGTGTTCCTTTGGTTGAAATTCGAGTTGAGTCTAAATTTGCTAACGGCACTATCTTATGTGGGTTGGTAGACCATTTGCCACCTGGCATTCACGTTTTGATTGGTAACGACTTGGATAGTCCACAGGATGAGATAAATGTGGGAGTGACGACGCGCGCTCAAACTAAATTGACCGATTCTGGCTCTTTACCTGTGTCGCATACTCAATCTGTAGAAGATAAGTCTGCTGATATAACTGTGCAGTTAGACGTAGACTTGAGTGCCTTATTCAAAGAGTCTACTGCAGTGCATGCTGATTTAACCAATGTAGTGTCGCGCGAGAATTTAATTAATATGCAGAAAGCCGATACGTCTTTGCTTCCCTTGTATCAGCTGGTTGAACGAAGGGATGGTCAGTATATGGAACGCCAATCGTATTCGATTGTTAACGGGATTTTGGTCAGGCAGTGGAAGAATTTAGATACGCCTGATGATTTAGGGTATACGCAAATTGTTGTTCCTACGCAGTTGCGTGCTAAGTTATTGTACGTTGCTCATGATATCCCTGCAAGTGGTCACTTGGGTGTGAAGAAAACTTTGGACCGCTTAATGCGTCATTTTTATTGGCCTGGCATTAATTCTTCTGTTCGTACCTATTGTCGAACATGTGATGTCTGTCAGAGACTAGGTAAGGGGCACCTCCCTCTCGGGCACCTCTGATAAATCTGCCTGTCATAGCGGAACCTTTTTCCCGCCTGGCAATCGATACAGTTGGACCCCTAAGTGTGTGTGACGGTACGAGAAATCGTTTCATACTTACTGTTATTGACTTGTCAACACACTATCCTTTTGCGTTTCCGTTGAGAAACCACACAGCGCATGATGTAGCGAAATGTTTAATATCTGTGTTTACAATGTTTGGGTTTCCAAATGAGATTTTGTCGGATTGTGGCACTGACTTCATGTCTGATTTGATGCAGGTTTTTCTGCAGGAATGTGGGGTGGTGCAGTTTAAAACTAGCCCCTATCACCCTCAGACAAATGGTTGTTGCGAGAAATTTAACAGAACGTTGAAAGATATGCTTAAGGCAATCGTTGAGGATTTTCCTGGCAACTGGGATCAAATTTTGCCGTGGGTTCTATTTGCCTACCGTGAAGTTCCTGTACAAGGACTAGGTTTCAGTAGTTTTGATCTTGTCTTTGGAAGGTGTGTAAATAGACCTTTGCGTTTGATAAAGCAGAGTTGGTTGAATGATGATGTTTTGTCTGGAGTGAGTAAGACAAATTTGGTTGAGTTCGTGATGGATTTGCGTGAACGAATTCGTACGTCTGTACGTATGGCGAATGAGAATGCGTTAGTTGCACAGTCAAAATCTAAACAATGGTATGATAGGTGTGCAAAAGAGGTTGACTTTGAAATTGGACAGAAGGTTTTGTTGCTTTTGCCATTGATTGGAAAGCCACTTGAGGCTAAGTATGCTGGCCCATATGTCGTTTTGGAAAGGTTGGGACCTGTTGACTATTTGGTTGCCACACCGGATAGACGGAAATGTAAACGTGTTGTGCATGTGAACCTCATGAAGAAATATGAATCGCGTGTTGATTGTATGCCTACACTTGATGTCGGTTTGGTTGTGCCTGCATGTGTGAATGTGTCGGAGTCGCCTAAATTAGAAGAGGTGGTCGCAAATAGTCCTTTGGATTTTGTGCAACGGGATGAATTGCTGGGCATGCTTAGTACGTTTAATGGTGTGTTTAGCGATGTACCTGGCAAGACTTCACTTATGGCACACCGTATTGAGTTAATACCCGGTGCACGACCAGTACGGCAGACAGCCTATCGGTTGCATCCTGAGCGTATGGCACAGGTAGACAAAGAGATTAAAGGCCTAATTGAACAAGGCATTGTAGAGGAATCCGAAAGTGCGTGGGCTTCGCCTATTGTACTTGTACCTAAATCGGATGGGTCTCTGCTGTGCACAGACTTTCGTAAGTTGAATGCGCTTACGGTAGCCGATCCTTTTCCGATGCCACGTGTAGAATCTTTAATTGACAAGGTTGGACAAGCCCAATTTCTGACTAAGCTTGACGCGACACGGGGTTTCTGGCAAGTTCCGCTTGATAGTCAATCAATCCCTTTAACTGGATTTGTGACCCCACATGGTCATTATCAGTGGCGCTATATGGCGTTCGGTCTAAGAAACGCACCTGCCTCATTTTCACGTTTGGTTGCGAAACTGTTGCATGGTTTAGATGAGTTTTGTGATGGATATTTAGATGACTTGATAATTTTCAGTTCTTCTTGGAATGATCATTTATCTCACTTGAAAAGAGTGTTGACACGCATTGCTAACGCTAAACTTACATTGAATTTGAAGAAGTGTGTCTTTGCTAATGCAGAGATAGATTTTCTGGGTCACCATATTGGTTTGAACTCTATTCAGCCACGCATGCAGAAGGTCGAGTCTTTGCTAAGATTTCCGCGTCCTGAAAATAAGAAGCAGGTTCAATCTTTTCTGGGTTTGGCTGGTTATTACCGCAAGTTTCTGCCGCATTACTCTCAGTTAACGTTACCTCTTACTTTGTTACTTAAGAAAGGTCACAGGTTTACTTGGTCTCCTGAGGCTGAGAATGCATTCATTGATTTGAAGTCTAGGATGGCTTCACGGCCTATACTTAAACCGCCAGATTTTGACAAACCCTTTTATTTGGCTGTAGATGCTTCGTACTTTTGTTTGGGAGGTTGTCTATTTCAGATAACGGACGAGATTGAACATCCGGTCTGCTACCTGAGTCGGAAGTTGAGTTCGGCGGAAGTACGCTATTCGACCATTGAGAAGGAGGCACTTGCGCTGGTGGTCGGTGTACGCGCGTTCAGCGTGTACTTTGGTTCCGCTCCAGTGGTTGTTTATACGGACCATAGTCCACTACAGTTCATAAATCGCATGGCTCCTTCGAATGCGAAACTTTTGCGATGGAGTCTTGAACTCCAACAATATTCCTTGAACATTAAGCATCGGCGTGGTCGAGACAATGTGTTACCAGACATATTAAGTCGCCCCTCAGTTTAAATGTGCGAACTTTCCATAGATTTCTACGGACTGTCAGTCTCTTGCATTAAGCCTACATAGATGATTTTTTTGTGTGTGTTGTAAACGTTTCTAGTGGACTTGTGTTGATGAACTTTAGAGATAGTTTCAATTCATGTACATTTGTAGTTTCTGCATGGTCGGAAACACTCTTAATGTTTCCTCTTTTTCGTAGTGGGGGGGTCTGTTGGGAGTTGGCCTTCAGCCATCCCGCCATTATCATCCTCACGTGCACTTACTAACCTTAGTTAAGACGCACCTCGTTTGAAGCTAAAGTAGGATGGTCTCGTTGGCTATATATAGCAGTGTTCTTGTGTCTACAGGGAGACCGGTTTTAGTTAAGTAAGGCGTAAGACGTGCACTGGTTGTGTCACGCATTGTAAGTACCCTTTTGTGGTCATTTTCAGAGAGTGTACCCTGCGTGGTCGCTACTCATGTTTAATTGCCGGTTCTCGAGTTGTATCTTCCTTTGTGGAGTTTGTGCAGGCGTCTTCTCGGAGAGTCTGTCTTTTGACGTTTCGTTTGTCTTGTATGTGTGAGTATCGTTTCAATTATGTACATAGTGTAAATATACGTTTTATCAATATTGCGAAAGTCTTCGTTTTTCTTGTCATTTCTCGTATCATTCTAACTCACATTTCACCTCTAGACTAACAAGCTAACAATATATATATATATATATATATATATATAGGCTCTATCTAGCTATTTGTAAGCACCTTTTAAGAACTTCACACGGATGCTTAAGAGGCGCTCTAATAGATCTTTAAAGGCGTCTTAAGATGGTTTGAAATATTAACGAAGTTAATTGATTAGGCTAGTTGGCTAGCTCGTCATGACTCGCCTGATACCTAAATTAATCAAAGGGGCCCAGCCTATTGTAGTTACTTTACAGAAGTTACAGATGTGGTACCAGCTACAAGCAAGTAAGACGCCATAAGAAGGCAATTTGTAGGCAAACTGAAGTCAACTCGGAGAAAATTTGTAGGCAAGTTGAAGTAAACTGGAAGGCAATTTGCAGACAAGTGTCTGGCAAGCAGTAAATTCTACACAGGGTAAAAGATGGAACTAAAAATCGGTATGAATATTAACCTTATTTTGTATTAATGGCGATGCTTATTGATCCTAAATAATGCAATTTGACAATTTATTGCATTTGATTCTAATATCCGAAATTGATGACAAGCAGAGCTATCCTCTCCCGATCGTCTTCTCTTTGGTCTCGTGCCAGGTCTGTAATCAATTATAGCAGTCTTGTTGTCCTCGAGACCAAGGTCTTGGTCTCGAGTGCACTCGAGTTCGTTTTTAAAAGTCTTGGTCTTGGTCTTGGTCTTGAGGTTCAAGGTCTTGGTCTTGGTCTTGGTCTTGAGGTTCAAGGTCTTGGTCTTGGTCTTGAGGTTCAAAGTCTTGGTCTTGGTCTCGCAAGACCAAGACCAAGACCGGCTGTTAATATGAACACTCAATTAACAGAACTCAAGAATTCTGTATCAAGCCTGCTTGCATCATACGACCAATATCTATGGATGGATACAAGTCTTGTTGGTCAGGAAAACCCATTGGCAGCAGCAACAGTTATTCTGTATCAGACGGTATGATAAACCATGGGGAGATTTCAAAAGGACTCACTATCTGTACATTTACATCCAGTGCTTGAAAAGGTTCTTTGTGTGTCAGCGACTTCAGCACCTGTAGAACGTATTTTTCACATGGCGGAATTTTTATGAGGCCCACCAGGCACGTCTTGGTCAGAAAATTCTGAGCGAATTGGTTTTTATAAAATACAAAAGGCATTTGGAATAATAGTTTGCATGAAGGACTTTTGAATACAAATTCGGATTTCTCTGCAGTTTGCATTTAAAGTTAATTTGCTTGAATAAAATAAAAGACTTATGTTTTCATTAAAATAGGGAATATTCCAACTTGACAATTTTAGAAGTCTTGACCTGATTGCGATTTTTTGGGTCTTGGTCTTGGTCTTGGTCTTGAGGTTCAAGGTCTTGGTCTTGGTCTTGGTCTCGAGGTTCAAAGTCTTGGTCTTGGTCTTGGTCTTGAGGTTCAAGGTCTTGGTCTTGGTCTTGGTCTTGAGGTTCAAGGTCTTGGTCTTGGTCTTGGTCTTGAGGTTTAAGGTCTTGACAACAAGACTGAATTATAGACTCCATGTACAATATAATACAACTGTATTTCATACAATACAATATAAGTGTTCCGTGATGCTCTTCGCTGCTCAAAACTTGCCTGTGACTCCTCTTCGCTGAATGTCTTGTCGGTGTTCTAGAAGTTGTCTACCACCATGAGCAGTTCGTTCATGGTGGTAGAGTAAAGGTCGAACAGGTCAGTTCTACCACCATGAGCGAACTACTTGATAAACTACTACCTCAGCGGAGGATCAAGACGCCCCTGCAGTGTGGTTTGGTGTCCGCCAGGATCCCCGACGTAGACGATGTTTTGAAAGACTAATCGTTGGAGATTTCAGCCTTCATCTAGAAGAGTCTCCTCTGTCTTCTTCCATCCGTTTCCAGGATCTTCTTACCCAATTCTGCTTAAGTCAACGTGTAACTGAATCTAAACACATTGGACGGAACTCTTGACCTCGTCATCACTCCTGATGATGCTGTGATTCGGGACTTAGCAATTCATCGTCCGACCTTCACTGACCATTAGCTCATCGAGTTTTCTTGCCCATCCACTCGCTACGGTATCTTCGAGGATGGAACTCTCTCGACCGCTCGGCCTTCGGGAAAGCTCTCCTCAATTCTCCGCTCTTCTCCTCCTCATCGCATCTCGGTGCCTTATCAGCTGCACAACTCTTTGATCTCTACTCCGACACCGTTGGCTATCTTCTAGACAGGATGCTCCCGCATCGGGGTGTGAAGACTCAGGTTCGGCGCGGTGCAGTGTGGTTTGACCGTGACTGCAATTTATTGCGTCGTCGAATCCGTTGCCTCGAAAGACGCTCCAAGGGGATCCGGCTGATCGTCTCGCCTGGGTTTCACAGTTATTCTCTCTTCATCGACTCTATCGTCAGAAGGAAGCCGCCTACTGGTACGCACGAAACACCGGTAATCCAAAACGCCTTTGAGCGGCCATCTCTGGCCTTCTGGGTCGCTCTTCTCGAACGTCGCCGAGTCCCTCATTCTCAGCTGATGGCTTTCTACCCATGTCTGTGTAACGATTCTGTCGTCACAACGTCTCTGTATACACTGTCTCCAAATCTATATGCGCTATATGAAGAGACATTACGTAATGGCTATTTTTAGTTCATAGCTATTTTTAGACCGCTGTCGTGCGCAGAAGAAGGTTTTGTTGCTGCCAGGACGGACGGGAAATCGATGTCTGTTTCGATTTAAGTTCTTCTCTTGATATAATCGAAAATTTAGAGCTTTAGGGTGATCAAATGTCGGTTTGGTATCCTTGTCACAATATGTCATAACTTTTGGCCGTAGATTATTGCGATAATTGCCCATTTGAAATGTGTAAGTGTCCCTTGTCACATGTCTTACTTGAGAGAAGCGATCGCCATCTTAAGTCACTTGATGTTTTGTAGGATTTAGGTCGAATATCGATGTAACATCCTGTTTCGGAGCATAAGAATCGTACGCTACTTGTGATCTCTTTCTGCCTAGATAAATTGTTGCCATAAGGAGATTAGAGCTCATAGGATTCGATCTTCGTTAAGTATTGACCTTTGACCTTTGTGCTTGATGTTGGTTGATGTGTGTAATAGTGCCATCGCCTTTGGTATATATGTAGATAGGATTTGCTACATAGTAGAATAAGTTTAAATAGTTAATTGAAATTGATACTGGGAGTATAGAAGTTCTGTGGACTGTGAGAAGGAATTCTTTGTTTGAACTCTGAACTATACTGATATTTGAAATTTTAGTCAAATTGACACTTTCTGTTTCATTTAAATTTTAATACATGGCAAATCAACTGGATTCATTTCTTATCCTATTGCAGGATGATGTTAGTCTCAGAAATAAGTTCCTTCAGTATTTCCCACAATTAGCAACTGATAGCAGATTTAGAAATTCTGTAAATGAAGAAGTAGAAGACGAAGAAGAGGCTGTCCAAAGTCCAAAGGCCCATTCACTTAGTCACCATAGCCTTCCACTACCAGAAGTGAGGTTAACCCTAGAAAATGAAGAAGTAGACGAAGAAGATGAAGAAGTAGAAGAGGATGAGGACACTATGAACCCTGAGTATAGGGGAAATCCTATGTTTGTTTCCTACTCGGAAACCACGGACACCCACAGGTCATGCCCTGGTGATGAAATAGAAATGATGACGTCATTGTCCTTAGAAGAACCGCCTAATGTCACTATGCCTAGACGTAGTAAGCGCCTGTCTGGGTTGCCACCCACCTATTATGGTCCTGAGCACAGGGGTTCGAATCCTCAGGAAATGCACGACCGGCAGTCCTCATCCCGGCGCTTGACGACCGCCACCGCTAGGGGTCGCCCCGCCACATCTGCATCTAAGATGGTGGATGGCCATCGGGCATCTAGAGCTGGATCGTTGCCACCTCCCGTCACTTCAACTGACTCCATCTTCACAGAATTTCAACCTATTCAATAAATCGGAATTACGTTGTCTTCTCTCCACTCAAAGTTAAAGCGAACTGGACACGCTTCCCCCGTTTGTTATTCAAGAGATATTCGATGACATTGTTCCATTCTTCCTATATCTTTTCAACAGATATAGGAAGTTTCTTCGCAAGGGTTCTGTGTCTGACTGTATGAAAGGCTCTAGATAGGTCCAACGATATGATGGCAACGTGATCGTTCGTCTGGAGGAGCGTTGTAACGTGATGCAATAAGGAGATCAGTGCCGACGTCGTTGATCCCGTCGGTCGGAATGCAAACTGATCCTACAGAAGGTGGGGAGTCTGCTGCTCCTCAAAGGCTGGATAGAGGAATCGTTGTACCAGCTCCCTCTCTACCACTCTAGAGAGGATCGGCGTGACGGAGATTGGACGATAATCCGTAGGAGATGACGGCGACATCACCTTTGCCACTGGATGTATCATCGCCATTTTCCATTGTTGTGGGACGTGCGAGGTCGAGAGGTTGATTAGCTGCGTCTTTTTGCGCCGGCCTACTCGGAAGTGCTCGCCGCGGGCGAGCACTTCCGAGTAGGCCGGCGCAAAAAGACGCAGCTACATCCGCGCCCTCTGCCGTGTGCAGAGGCGTAGTTAGGGGGGGCAGAGGAGACATGTGTCTCCGGGCACCAAAGGAAGGGGCGCCAAAATGAGGGTTAAAAATTAATAATTTTTCTCCTAATTTTGATGTAATATTAACTAATTTATTCTAAAAATTATAAGATTTAATTTTGGCGCCCCAAAAATAATCAGCTATATCTTCATTACTTCTAAATCAGGGATGATTTCAGCGCCCCACTCTCAACTTCTCTGTATGGGAAACTTTCAACCGGCTGGAATGAATAGCTGCATTCTGCTGCATCCATGGCTAATGAGAGGGAGGGTGGTGGTATACAGCATGCTGCCCCGGGCGCGGACCCCGGGTATAATAAGGCGAAGCCCAGGGTCCGCGCCCCGGGTAGGAGAATCTGTCCACGTGTGGGCTGCCTGAGGGTTAATCTAGCTCTGCCCGCCTTGGCTCTTGCGGTCCATGGCTGCATCCATAATCCAAGTATGAAATATTACAATAGGCATCATAGACACAGGGCGACTGCTGGTGCTGGCTGCTGCATCCAACTCTGCAGCTAATGGCTATAGGGTCTCTGCAGAGATTTGTTTACTTTATTGGGCCAAGAGGTCAAAATTACAAGCTAACTTTCAATAAGAGGCAGACATGCAGTCTTAATCTGAGCGTGATGACAGAATTATCAGAGCCCACGGTCTGTCAGTCAGTACTCGCAGTTTAGCTATTTGGATTTCAATTCTGAAGCATTATTAGGATTAAATAAAACAAACATGTGCTATCTGCTGCTGTAAGAAATTATTTCACATTTTTAAAGCTTTTTACATTTTTCAGTTAAATAATAGTATATCTCATAGCCATAGCAGGAAAAAACTAAGTACCGGTAGAGCTGGTGGCCGTAAAAGAAAGAAAGAAGCTGAGAAGACATAAAAACAGCCTAGTGGTATGGCGAAACAGGGCATGTGCCCTCCCGTTTGTTTTGAGTATGCTGTGTTGACTGGCACTTTATTTGTATTTTTTGCCTTACATGACACTTAATGTGCTTTCGGTTTAATTTCCGTCAAGGTTTAGTTGGGAGCTCATGAATATGCATTTGCTCCGGTGCAATTTTGCTGATAATTAGCGTTAGCTGCATAGTCGGTGAAGGCTAGATTTTCACCGGTGGTGATTGGTGCCCGCCTAATGCTGTATGCCATGCATTTTGTGAGTTCATTTGGGTGCATTTGCACCAAATATGGGCCGGTGAAGTTTTTGCCGGTACTTAGCGTGAGATGCATGGCCGGTGAAGGTTAAACTTCACCGGTGACAATTTTTCGCGCCATAAGGCTTGTGTCTTAAGTTTCTTGGCATGAATCTTCACCTACGATAGGTTGGTGAAAGTCTAACTTCACCGAGGCCGTGGTTTTCACCGGTGAAGATTCTTCGGAACTTCACCATATTTTGTATAGCAATAAGGGCCGGTGAAATTTCTCTTTTCACCGCGGTGGGAAAACTTCACCACGGGGTATAAATAGGGCCCTTTGAATGTAGTAGTTTAGCAGTTTAGTCTAGTAGTCAGCTCGGTAAAGGAGTCGTCGTGGAGTTGAGTTCAGAAAGTCGGACATACATTGATTTCGCGATATTGCGTTGTTTTCGGATAAACTTGGACAGTAACTGTTCGTAACAATACTTTGATGAAAGTGAACTTTGTCAAGAGTTTGTGTTTGAATTGCGAGTTCTTGAGTGTCGAACTTTTGCCTACTACATTGAAGAATTGCGGATTAAAGAAAACTGTCTGCAGAACTGAGTTGTTTCTTAAGTCTCCTGCTATACTCCGGGAGCCGGACACGCGTTCGGACATACGGGCGACTCGGTCATCGGTATCCTGGTAAACGTGGCGCCGAGTCGTCCGCTGCCTTCCATTCAGAGAAAAGAGTAGAGAGCCAGTTACGCCACAGTATATTTCTGGCAAGTTTTCTTTTAAAAGCCAAGATGACAGAAGCTGAAGCTGAAAACTCCAACTCTTCAGAATCAGAAGACGGTGGAAGCGGATATCAACCACCTGCTTTAGAACATGAGACGGTTGACAGGGTTGAGCCACACCAAGACCACAACACGGAGGAAAGCATGGTTCAGACAGAAGTTCTACCGGAAGCTCCTTTTGACCAGTGTTTAATCTAGTCCCCCGCTTCTGGGAGGGGAAACAAGGATTCTGGGGGACCAACAAATTTACACATGACTTTTTGGTCATTTCATCCATCTTCAAAGAGTTTCAGACTTTTTCTAATTTCATCTTCCAAAAAAGTTGATGACCTTTTTAGACATTCGTCCGACTTTTAAGACTTTTTCTATACGAATTACCCTCTCAAAAAGGTCGATGACCTTTTTAGGGGGGAAAACATGTATCCTGGGAGGGGAATTTCCCTCCCGAAAAGGTCTCTACATTATAATATTGCTGGCCTTTGGGGGAAAACATAAATCCTAAGGGGGTATTTGGAAAATTCACCCACCCCCCAAGGTGTCTAGATTAAACACTGCCTTTGGACCTTCGTCGTTTTATAGTTTTATATTGAGATGGCGTATTTCCGAATCTGCGCATTTCACTGCAAATTCTATTAACAATTGAAGGGCTTGCAGCAATAACCAGGTATGTTGGATTTTTTAGTTTTGAGAAAATGGCTTCAAAGATTTGACACTTCAAACTGTTGTATCTAAGTCATTTTACGAGATATCGACAAGCTGTTTGAAGCACCGTATGAGTCATTATTGTCTTTCACGAAATTGTTACATAATGCAATGCAAAAGATAACTTTAATGTTTTTTTCACGACATTTTGCTTCATACCTGGTTGTTGACACTCAATAACCCAGTATGAAGCAAAAATCGTCTGCTGTTAGTCGACATACCTTATTCTTGCACCAAATGGTGACTAGCACACAGTACAAATTAATCGTGCAATAAGAAGGTAAGTCATCATAGCTACATTACAGTAATTAAAAAAATAACGTAAAATCTTTGAATTGTGGGGTAAGTAAGAGACAATAACCGGGTATGTCAAATAACCTGATTATTGCACCGGTTTTAATACAAAGATTACAAGAAAAACGGCAGTTTTTGTTATCATACCGGGTTATTGCATTGGAGTAATGCTAAATACCATATGTTGACAAACTGTTTTATCCAAAAGCCAATTCAAAAATAATCAGATTTGCACCAAATTTGCAGGGTATATAGAATATAATATTCCAAGCACGCTGGCATACTTTTTCACATAAACCAGGTATGTCGACATACCTGGCTATTGAGGCAAGCCCTTCAATTGTTATAATTGCAAGCTGTGAGTGGTCCTTTAGCAAACTGAAGCTTATTTGTTCATATTTGCGTGCTTCAATGGGAAAAAATCGTCTCAGCAGTCTTGCACTTCTTAGCATCGAAAGAGAAACATTAGAAAAAACAAATTTTGGTTACGTGATTGACCAGTTTGCGACAGTGACATCAAGAAAAATTAATCTTTATAGACTAGCCTATGTCTACGAGTCTAACCCAGTCATGTATAATTTGAATTTATTGACATTTTTAAACACGATGTCTACAATCATAATTATATAGAACTACAGATCTTAAGTATGCTAAACTTTTAGTTTGTAGTTTTGATATTTGAGGCGTTGAGCGCCAGAGTGGCTTAACCCCATGGGACGTAGTTTTGAGAAAATGAGGAAATAAGATTTGAATGCAAAGCATAAATCAAGTAATTATGTTTTATGCGGTTTTTAACTATTAACCAATTACTCTGATCCAAGTGACATTTCCAGGCTGGTTGTAGACTAAAAGTTGAGTACTATGTTCACTTTATGAGGTTATTTGTCAAGGTCAAGTGTGGGTTAGGCCACTCTGGCACTTTTGAAAAGCAACGAATTCCATATGTTTTAATATTGATAAACCACTTTATGTTTTATAGTGATTAACGAACAAACGTAAAATTAATTAGTGCTAACTGAAATAGCATTCAGTACAATTTTTCCCATATGTAATGGATCAGTTTGAGACTTCAAGTCCGAAATTACAGCATCATTCTCCGTCCATGACATCGGAACATGGTCGGCATATACTGTAGTATAAAATCGTACTGTTGGTACTATTACTGTCTCATTCACCTTCTCCAATACTAAAATTATTGTTATCCAACAACGAGTTTATCAAATCAGCCTTAAACCAACACTTTTACGGGTTTTTGGCGAAAGTTTCCGGTGAGCGATATTAAGGCACGTAACGCGAACAACGATAGATATTAGAGGGTTAGGCCACTCCATCGATATCTATATTTAGACCTAAATATAGATATCGATGGGCCACTCTAGCATTAGCAGGCTGGCCAGTGCCAGAACAGACTTTCCATAGACTAGCGAATACAAAGAAGAATGTGGGTTAGGCCACTCTGGCACTAGTAGATACACAGTAAATGAATCGATTGGCGTCATAAACACCATATTGGAAAATTTGAGGGTTAGGCCACTCTGGCGCTCAACGCCTCATTTTATTTCATTAAAATTTCCATTCGACATAGTTGGAAAAATGTGAATGGGGGGGCGCCAATTTCATAGTTCGTCCCCGGGCATGGGCGTCCGGAGGGGGGCGCAAGGGGGCGCATTTGCGCCCCTCTGGATTTTGCAAATATTTTATAAAAATAAAAAAGTTTGGAATTATTATGATTATTACAACAGTCGCAACAAGATTTTCAATGCGAAAAAACATTTAATTATTTAGGTTAAGTCAATGATCATCATTTATTTTAAATTTTTTTCTATGCAAATTTTTACATGCAAAAGCGTCATTTTGCCCCCCTTCCCCAAAAATTTCCTACCGTTAAAATTTTTTTGCGCCCCCTAACAAAATTTCTACGGACGCCCATGTCCCTGGGCGCAAAAAATCCTAGCTACGCCGCTGGCCGTGTGCCGTAGTCTATCTAGTCCAGAGGAGGGCAAACTACGGCCCGCGGGCCGGATACGGCCCGCCAACAGCTAGCCTCGATCCAATCCTTCGCGCGAGGGCCGAAGCCTCCTCCACCCGTCCAGCTTCAGTATTTTTTGCACCTGCGTCTTGGGTTGGAATAAGGTCATTATACTTGAACTTTTCAGCTCAAGAAAGGAAATGACTCCAGTAGTCGATGTCATGAATTGCATCTGATCACCTTGCACTAACAATTAGCACTGCAGAAGAAATTTAATTCACGGACTGAGCATTATAGAAAGGTCATCAGGATATAAGCTTATTTAAATCCATGGAATCTGCGCATAAACAGTAGCCTACTACGCTCATCTTAGACATTGTTTGGATTGTCTTCAAACAGATGAATACGTAATTGACATGGCTACGATTGTCTTCTAACACAAGATCTTACGTAGATATGGTTACGATTGTCTTCAAACATAGAGAGATTAGGCCTAGTCAGATTACGTAGATATAATTAGGCCTATAAGCTTACGTTTGTCTTCACACAGACGAATTAATTATAGGTCTACGTAGACATGGTTTCGATTGTCTTCAAACAGATGAATTCATACGTTGACGTGGTTACGATTGTCTTTACACAGAGGAATGCGTAGATGTAAAGTAAGTAAGTAAGTAGTATTCTTTAATTAACGCTAGCAAACACATAGCGCTTTAGGCCTACATGTACTATTAATGGAAATAAAATAGAACAATGAAGTAATAAAAACGTTAGATAAAAAATGAAATAATTGTGGTTACGATTGTCTTAAAACAGAAGGATACGTAGATACGGTTGTGATTGTGTTCAAATAAAGAGAATTTACGTAGGCCTTGCTGCTGCGCTTCCCGAAGGTGGCTTATTTCAGAGATTTAAATATCGGGCTAGCACGGTCCCAACACGGGGACCTTAAATGGCGTGGCACCCATTCAAAGGGGCAGCGGTGGTGAAGGATCTCACCCAATCAATTCATTGAAAAATGAGCAGGGTCGAGGCCATATACGGTCGCTATAGAAAATCGCGAACATTTACATTTTTACAAACGTTAACGCTTGAAACTGTTGGCAATTTTCGTGGGCGTCGTATTACGTTATTGGAGAGACCTATACCTATTCTTAGCCCATAACTGTAGTTACTGTAGCTGTTGGAGTTGTCGCTAAAAATAGGAGTAAATGCGTCACTTTCTAGAAAGTCCAAGTAGGTTATTAATAGATTTTGCGTATTAATATAATGTTGCGTATAAACGACGACGCCATTTCTAATTCAACAGCAAGAAGTTAAACATAATTTTTATTCGAAATAAATGATACGGCTGAATATTGAAACATAATGGAAGCAGTTGTTTGCGAATTAATCTACGAATCTAACAGGGCCCATCTTGTCGTCGAAAAGAGATATATTTGTGCGAAATCTTGCGAGAATTCTCCTTGTGGCGGACGTTGGCGAGGAAGTGCGTATTCACCTGGTCACAAGTACTTTTCTTTCATCTTTCCTCACGGAAATAATTTCTAGGTTATCATTTTTTGTACAGTCCAATGGATGTATGGTTTGATCATAAATTCTGCCATGGATGCCAGTAAAATTCATCACAGGAATAGAATAAATACAATCGATTCGTTGACCAGTGGCCATCTACCACAACTTTGCTCAGAAATTTTTTCCAAGACTATTAAAAGTTTTGTCGGAGTACAAAAAAGAGTCAAATTTGCGGTGAATTTACAAATCTTGAGTTTAGCTAAATTCGACGTCCTGCCTGACCAGAAAACTGTTAAGGACTGCAATATTGAACTAATGAGTGCTTTGTCAAATGGTTGCATCAATTCTGATGAAGCAATGCTGGGTTCTGGTAGACAACAGAAGAGCCGTGCCTTAAACACATCACCAAATGAAATTTACAAGACAAGACCGGAGCTCAGTCTGGATTCTTCTAAACTTTGCGGATCAGAACTTGATGACTTCATTTGTTATTCCTTGAATAGTACTGTCAGGAGAATCGCATTTTTGGACCACTGGCCAAGTTTCTCAGAACCCAGAATTTCATATTCTGACCTGTTAAGATTGTTTTGTCAAAATCTAAGCAGAGCATTCAACCATAACCAGAATCATTTGACATCTCATTGCTTTCATCATTCTGAAGATCGCAGACTTGCAGCAAAGCTAGGCGACCATCGTCATAACATGTGTGCTGTGGCTACAGATGAAGCAGTTGGCATCGCAGCCAACTCCTCAAACTCATTTTCATCCAGATTCTCTCAAGATCGTTCAGAAAGAAACACTGATCGATTAAAAATGCAAAGCGAAACTACAAAAATTCATGCCAGTTTGGCCTGTTCTGATATGAAAGCTGAATGTACAAAAACTGAGTCATTTGCAACAGACAGTATTTACTCAAACTCTTCATGCTGCCGTTTTCGCATGACTGCCACAGACAAATCAGGGAAAGTTGCTGTGACACAGAACTCCAATTACCAGGATAAGAATTTGTCAGACTTTGATCCTTCTCCTGTTTCTGTAAATGATGCAATTATTGCGATGACCGACAGTTCTGGTCAGCTTGCCAATTGTCCAAGTAGTATACAATCCACTGCAACCAGTGATAAAAAGGCCAGGAGACATAAGCATAGACACAGGCAGTTGCATTCAGTTCAGCAATATACTGGTTGGCGAAGTCACAGATTCTGTAGAAAACGAAATCATAGGCAATCAAAGTCAAGAACAAAGTCTCAGCACAAATCCAGATTTCCAGTACATGTGGCTGGCATCCCTCATCCATCTGTGAGCTCAGACAACACCTGCAGTGATGTTGAATATTCGATGGAAGCAGAGACACATATTTCACAGAGGAAAGAGGATTTGGATATGAACCTCAAGTTGACGTTCAGTGACGTTGCAAAAGATGTGCTCTGTGCCGAAGGGTTACAAACATGTTGGGAGGTTAGAAATTATGAAAGAGATGACAATGAAGAGGAGGATTTAGCAGATGGCACATACTGCAATGTAGTAGATGATGAAGAAACAGGTGATGAGACTACAGATGAAGAAAATACAGATGAGGAAGAAACAGGTGAAGATGTGTTAGCAGATGATGAGTCAAATAGTGCAAGTAATTGGGATGAAGAAATAACTGATGAGGAAACCGATGAAGAAGGCAAGATAGAGCTGAATGGCAAAGCCACAGCAGTTTTTGCTGGCGGCAAAACAAATAATGTTCATCCAACATCTGCAGGCATAAAGACGTTTTGTAAGTCATCATTTTTTATCTCGCCATCAGAAATGGATTCATCAGATTCGTCTTCAGATTCTGATGATACAGATGATGAGGATGATGACTTGGAAGTGGATGGATGTGATAGCAGTGAGGATCAGAGTGCTGATACACTCTTTAGTGGAATTTGTGACTCTTTCAGCTTTAATGGTCTGTATTTTCCAAGCAGCTGTTCTGCAGTTGAAGCGAGACTCAGCTTAGATGAACTAAAGGAAAATGATCGGACACGACTTCTTTCAGCGAGTGGCTCTCCATCTGCATCACCACTTGGCTGCTCATTGGTTGACAACAGTTGTGATGACATTGTGTTTTGTGATGATCAGGAGTCGCTTTCTTGTGCAAGTGAGGATGAAGAAGATCTGCCATTGACAAATTTGTCGCGTCTGCAGAGCATTAATGCCAGATGGAACCATTTCTATTCAACTCCAGGGGAAGTGGAAAAGCCTACACAAAACAAAAAGCAGGTAAAGAGACTATTGCCTGTTCCATTATACAATCTGGTTCTGCTAAATTTAAATACTACTATCAGTGCCATGATTATGTTGCCTGACTGTGATGACATCATGTGTCAATTTGAGGGGTTAAATGATGTTTTCTCGAACTTCACAAACGACTAGTAATAAATTTGTGCAGTTTTGCATGCTGAATCCAAATCTAGCTTCAGAAACAGTTTATAAGGAGCCCTAGCTACTTCAATTTGCAGTTCAAATTAGCTATAATTAAATACTATTGATTTGAATGTAAAATAGAACTTAACAAAATCTGTAGCCACACAGTGTCATAGCAAATGTCATGTGCGAGGTCAAATTAATGGAATTGAACAAAATCAACCAAGACATCATGTCCTGCTTGCTTCTGTTTCGGCCCATGAGCGGTCGGCTGACCATTTGACCTTTGATGTAGTGGTTCCTCCTCTCGTGACTGTACACATGAGCAGCAGCCTTAGTTCTGATTTTCACACACCTTTCCACAGACTGGGTGTGTGATGGCCAGTCGGGAACCACCACTGGGTTCCAAGAAAAGCCTTGATCTCTGCTGCTGGTAGGGAGCACGTAGAAGGGGGCTCAGAGACTCCAGAGCTCCAGTCAATCAGTTGCAAGAGTGTAGTCGCCTCAGAGTTGATGGATGGTGTTTTCCTGGGACTCACCCTGCTGTCTCCAAGCTGTGTCATCTCATCTCTTTCACCTCTGATCTTCAGTATCTTCTCCACTGCATCTCTTCTCTCCTGTTCCTCCTCACTGCACAACATTGCTTGCAGCACAGACTCGCTAAAACCATACCTTGCAAGCAGTCCTCTTTACTGTAAGCTTGACAGTCATCTTCACCTCTTCATTCTGTTCTTTGAGCACTTGTAGCTGGAAAAGGAGATGCCTTGGGCATTGCGTCCAGCTGCTATTTATCCTTATATTAAACCAGTTCACAACATGCACCCCAACACAGAACTCCACAATCATCCTCAAATTGTTCAGATTATTTACTTTTAGGTTATGCTTTGAGAACCAAATTCTCACGAACCTCAAAGCTGTTGTGAGCCATCTGCTGTTGGACACAGGTCCTATCTCCAACAGAGCCAGATCCTTCAAATGGCAAAACTCCTGTCCTAATTGCAGTGACAATCATGTAGCCATAGCTTTGATCTGTGCTTAACTCTTTCGTCACTGAGCTGAGGGAGAGCAGGACCAACACAGACTTTTGCAAAATCAGGATTGATGTCTAACTCAGTTACAGAATCTAACATTTTTCCTAAGAAACCTGACCACTTGTTGTTGTTTAGTGTCTTGCCATCTAAAGCAGTCACTATAGGTGACTCAGTGGCAGTTCTCCTGTGTGCAGATTACAAACAATCCACATGAGCTTCCTTTGCAGCTTCTATTTGATGTAATGCATTACTGCTCCCTCCCAACCAGTGTTTACATTACAGGAATCACCTCCAATAGCTTCAACCCTGGATATATTTTGCCATTTTCTTCTGCTTTCAACATGACCCTGGTTTCATCACGACACCCATCAAAGAAAATACAACTGATGCCTTTCTGCTGAAGTTCGTCTTCAAACTTTGCATCGAGTGTCTTCATGACTCTCTCCTGGGCTCTTCTCACCTTGTTGTGATCAATCACCAAAGTAGTGTCGAACGGAGTAACGAGCCCTAATCCAGGCAGCAGTAGCAATCTCCGCTATCTCCCTCAGCCCAGTGTGGTTAGACTGTCTTACACTGGTAGGGCTAGGTTGGTTTTGTCCGCAGTATTTTATAGCCGTCTTCGTAGCTTTCACATAATCAGCAGAAGACTCACCTTCAGGAGGCAAGCAGTTTTGTCTTTATCACTACAATAGTCATTCACTGATTCTTCCATGATATCCTCGTACACTTCAAACTTCGTCTGCTCCACTTCAAGCATAATCTCTCTGTCATCTCTTCCTCTTCTGTGGTTCGTTTTTCACTCTTCATTCTCCATTTTTTCTCATTATCCGTCCTTTTTGCCTGCCTTTCCTTCTTTGACACTTATCTTCTAGTCTCGTGGAGGTCAACTGGTCCTATCTGCTATCTGACGAGGTCCAATGAATACACATATTATGCTTAAATCATAACACGTGTTAATATAATTATATTGCACACAGTGTAAGATAGATTGATAATTCAGGAGTAAACGACATTAATATAGTATATACAATATTATACAAAACATTATACAATGTGTAACCCACAAAAAACATATCAGACATATCAGAGCATTTTTAAATATTTCAGCAAACCCCATATGAAAGCAGTTTATTTACGTGTTTTCCACGATAAATTTGACGGTAAATTGAAGTAGGTAAATCCCATTTAAAACAAAATTTATACCCAGATGTTGATTTTTCACATGAAACTGCACAATTTTATCCCTAGTACCTTTTTAAATATCGACCTTTCAAAAATTGACACACCCTACAGTGTGATGTATTGTTTTGCCAGTTTGCAGAATGAGAATTTTTTACTTTGGTCATGTGTTTCTTTGTTTGACCACTCCTCTGTGCTCAGTGGCGGCACTACCATGGGTGGGGGTAGGTCATTTGACCTGCCTATTTTACTCTTGACCTAACTTATGTCCTGCCTACTACCTACTGCTTTGTAAAATTCTTTGGAATTTTTAATATCTTTTTTACATAAATCAGCATCTGTCCCATAACATCACTAGTGCAGTTATTAGATCTAAACTTCCAAGTCGTTAAACATTTGTAAAGTAACTAAAGCTTAACGTTTTAATTGCTGTACATATTGATTCAAATTTCAATAGGCCTATGCTACAACAGTTGGGCTATAAGCGTTCAATAATAATTTTCTTCGTTTTATATATCTAAGTTGCTTGATGCATCAGACTCAAACATTAATTTCTTTGACCTGCTGAATAAATCCCATGACCATGACGTGACCTGCTGAAATTGTATAGCTGGTGCCGCCACTGTCTGTCGTCAGTGTCAAATTTGGTGCCATGCTCTACACTACACTTTGCAGTTTGACAGCAGCCTCCATCTGGTATTCGCTAGTCTATACAGCTAACTAATGTTAAGATGTTTCTTTGCTGACTAATGTTAGGATGTTAAATAATATTATATAACTAATATTATTTAACAGTATTAGGATACTTTACATTCAGCTTATTTAACTTACATTACATTACTTTTCTGCTCTAGCTCTCCATATTATTATTTCACTATGATTCCCATGTTAAGGTTCCTGGGTGCAGTGTGCCATCCAGTTTTCTTCCATAAACAAAAATATATATATAGACAAGTGTACCCATTGTTTTAATACCACAATCTGTGCGTTTCATTGTGCAGAAGTAAATCAGTCACTCAGTGCTGTCGTTTGCAGTGCCATTTGAAAAGGGCCCCAGCTCACGGCTGCATCCTGTCCATATCAGTGCTTGGAACTGCGTTGAAATCACCCAGGCACACTACCATGCTCCCCTCTTGGCCATCCCCTCGGATGCTTCATTGGTTGGTGCATATGGTCAGATCTACGTGCATTTCTTGCTACTTAAGCTGATGGTTCTGGGATGTGTCAGTATTGTACCGTAGATGATCTTTTGGTTTGTGTAACATCTTAATATAACCATGCTTCTAATAAGGGTGACTGTGTAGAAATTTTAAATGAAAATTATGGTATGTCTTACTGCTTATGACATTCGTTACCAAGTGACATATGTTGCTTTTAGGTTCGTTTTCCAAGAGACTCTTCTCTAGTCACAACTTATGCCGAGGCAATGTCAGAGGCTGAAGATTATGCAGCAGCGCGCACAGGACCATGGGAAGAGTATGCTCGAGATCGAGATCGATTCACCAGAAGAATACGAGACGCAGCAGAACAAATCTCTTGGGTCCTTTCTCCCACTCACAGGAGTGAAGTGTACAAGAACTCATTCAGCAAAAGCTGAGGCACTTTGCTCATAATGCAGATAACAATTAGGATACTTTACATTCAGCTTTCCATTGTAATCAGCACACTTTAGGAAATAAGGGTTTCTGGTCTGAAGGTGAAAATGTATTTCAGCATGAAATAAATAAACACTATGTACATTATTCTTTGCTTTCTGCAGTTTTAGACATATGTCTTTATTGGTTGTTAATTTAACATGATGTGCTGTGATTTGTTTAAAAGACACCATTTAAGTTATATTTGATGATCTGTTTGGTACCTACCGGCCAAAGGTGGCTAGTATTAGCTGATGTCAATACTTACACTATGATGTGCCAGTTGACAAAAACACCAGAAGAATGGGAACATGCAACGGAGTTGACTGGCCATTGACCCACCAGTGGAGCTAATCACTTGGAAACTCGCTCATTTATGTATCTGAACTGTCGTGCATTTTATGGAATCCTCGAAAGTGCTAAACTTTTTAATATTTTTCAGTCTGCATAAACAAGGCTAAACACACAAACGGAAAAACTTTGTGTCTAAATTTGGTTTGTGGTGTTTGTGTTTTCTGTACAAAAAAACTAGAAACAGCTAGAAACAAATTACCAATTTGTTATGCAGTTTAGGTTTTACTTGAAAGATTTTGTTTTCAATTCATGAATTTGTTCATGTAAAAGAAGCTGAATTTTTGTTAGTACAGTCTCCACATCACCTCAGGACTGGGCACCTTGAACCTGAGCACTTAACCAACTTATTCACATAAGAGAAGTTCACATATACTATGTAATGTTGGCTAAATGTATACTCGTATTTAATAACAGAGATAGAGCCTACATACTACCAGGAGTGAAAGGAGTTGGAGTTTTTGGTTTTTTTACCAAGAAAACCAGAAAAATGTTTTCTTTATAAATTTCTTATTCTAGTAGAAGTTATTTTAATAACATTGATTTAATGATTTTTAATTTCGGAAATTGCAACTAAATTAAACTGAGTTTGAGCTCTTATTCGTGCCATTTTTTTTTTTTTTATGATCCAAAATCCAAAAAATATTAAAACAAAAAACAAAAACAACAGAAAAACCATAAAAACAAAAAAACAACTTTCCATCTTGAGAAAAACTTGGTTTTTTGCATCCCTGAATATTACAATTCCTTCAGTAACTATTCAGTTAAAGTAAATCAAAGTGAAATGTTTATGATACGCTTTGCATTCCTGTAATGTTAAGCCATTTATGAGGTGGTTGCACTTGTAAGATTCAACTACACACACTTCAAGTTACTGGAAATTTAGCTTTATAGTGTTACAGTGTTGTGCCCAAATGTGACAGCAAAGGTGAAACAATAGAAATTTTTGTAAATACAGTAAGTAAGTATGTTCTTTATTGAACCGCTTGCAGACGCACTTCGGCTTACCAAACATGAGCATGCGAAACGAGGCGCAATAAACAAAATAAAGGAAATAGATAAGTTAGTGATAAATTGGTGATGATGAAATTAGGTTAGATTTAACTAATTAAGTTTGGGTTAGGTGTATAACAATTTGGGTTAGGCATATAACAATTCCTGAAGTTGCAGACTGTGGACTCAATGAGGTGCCACCAGTCGCTTCGAACTGCTTTTGAGTGAAATGCTAGAAATACTGCAGTCCATACTTGAAAAAGTTCTCCCATTTCCCTTACATGAAATTTGATGTTGAGCTGCAGTCTACATTTCATTAGACAGTTTTGTCTTGTGACTTGTCTCTTTGGAGCTGCAACTGTTGTCTGCTGCCTTTGAGGAGATGCAGTCTTTGATGGCAGCCATTGACCTTTTAACTCATCAGACTGAATCACTGCTACTGGATAACTGCTGCAACTTCAGAAATTTGGATGGCATAAATCTTTGAAACTGGGCAACTCATTTGTTGAGTTAGCTGATGCTGCTCGTAACTTTGATGTTTTTGATTCTGCTGTGTCCTTCACTGCCTATAGATGCAGTGAAAGATATAGTAGGATTTGTGAGTCAAATACACAATACTTTGCAGTGCTCAGTCCCTACTTCTGGAACAGGCTTCCATGCAATTTGTGACATGAGCTTCTACTTTCCTTGCCTTATTGGACAAGCAGTTGTTTTTGATCATGATCTTGTGTAATCGGGTCAGGAGCACCACTGATGAGTTTGCTTGAAAAGGCGCTAAATGAATAAGCAATTACAATCAAATACCGGTACTGTATGTGTAACATTTGTGACATATGCAGAATTGGGTGCTTGAAGGTTTTCTCTTGCAAATGCTTTAGTTTCAAATTACTGTATAAACTAACTTCTTTTTGGTACCACTAAGTGAAACATGCTGAAACTCCAGAGTTCAGAACTCTGGCTAAGCCATAGCTAATAGGTTAACATACGTGCATGTAAACCTTGTGCTTAAGTCTTTCTATTGGCTTCCTGTTCAGCATAAGATTTGTTTCAAACTGGAGCCCATAGTTTACTGTTTATGCAACATTTAACTCCGGCCAACCACAATACATTTACTTAAAATCAGTCTGTATTCTCAGAATTAACATTATTCAACCAGGTTATCCGAGTATCATTCTCTGGTCATAGCTGAAAGTTGAACTGTTCTTTATTAACGAGCTTTTTCGGTTGCTGGATCTGTTGGAACCGTTGCCCTGGTTCATTCTAGTAATTCGTTTGTGTATTTTTTGTCTGTTTAAGATGCGTTTTTCAACTTCTTATCATGACTGCCTCTTTGCCTTGTTGGGCTGATCTGGATGTTGACCTGACAACTGCCTGCAGGCTTTGGTGCCCCTTCGGTTGATGTGTGCATTAGACACCAGTTGGCGTGATACGAGTTACTAATAACAGTTGCAATTACCGTGGACTGCATAAGTTTCGTCAGTGCCGCTATTGGGTCAGAAGCCTTCAGTCGAAACAGATTGGATTTCTGGCGAGACGTAATGGCGACATCTCATGACTAGCAGACAGAGGTGTAACTTTGGTCTAAAAACTGGAGTACCAATAATTTTCTACTTCACTTTTGATTTTCGTATGGAGACTATTGTGGGCATATTACCCTGCCAGTAACTGATTGTGAAACGCTGATAGCTCACCTCCATAACGGCAATTTTTTCATCTATAATGTCATCTACTCGTTTTCGCTTTAAAACAAATTTATTCATTTTCCCTATCAGCAAAATCGGAACACGTAGTCTATGTCAAAATTAACGACGTTTTAAATGCTTATATTATGTAGCGGAGGGCGCTTTCTTCAGCTGCCGGCTTGGATATGTTTAACCAAGGACAGTTATTGATTCTCAGATTGTTATGGGACTGAGGGGTGAGGAGTCATATCAAGGCCGACATGAGTGTGGGTTCATATACGGATTTGTAACTGATGAAGCATAACCTACGCTTTGACCTACATCTCCATATCCCAATATGATTAAGATGACAAACATAAGGCAGAGAGTGAGGTGATGTCAGATCTGTCCAAGAAGAGTAGTCATGGCCCAGATCTGTGGCGCCTCCGGACCGGTCACGGTGGTCAGTCTGTTGGGTGATCTGTGTGGCAGAAAATCGCCTATCAAGCTACCGACTGAATTTCAGAGCTAAGGTCCAGCGACAGAGAAGGAAAAGAACCAAGTAGTAATATGTAGTAACATGTATTTTATTTTTGGGTACAATACTTGTCCAGTAATGACTATTCTATGAGCTAGTGCAATGTTTGCAAACCTGAGGGGTCAGTAAAGGCGCGAGAAGAGTTAGCTGGCCAGTGTGTGGTTTCCCAGATCTGTGTGTCCTACGATAAACGCTTCTGGAATGTAGCGCCCCTGCCTTCGTGGCTGCTGTGGAATGTAAGGAATGTAACTGATGCTGCTAACCATGCCTCCGAGGCCGTTGGCCGATCTGCTTAGGCCTGCATCAGGCTTCGCCTTAGGCAGGTCGGCCAACTGCCTCTGAGGCCAACACAATATCACAAAGGCACCCGAAATTGGCCTGGCCCACTAAGACTCGGCCCTCGGCAGATATACGTCTTTCTATTAATCCGTCTGTCTGTCTGTCTATCTGACAGACAGACAGACGGATTGATAGAAAGACAAACAGTGGATAGTAAGTCTGTCCCTCTCTCCCTCCATGCTTAAGGCCTGCATCGGGCGAAGCCGGACGCAATATCACACGGGCGCCCGAAATTTGCCCGGCCCACGAAGACTCGACCGGCACTCGACAGACAAACAGCCAGACAGACGGACGGACGGACGGTCAGATAGACAGACAGAAAGACAAACAGCGGTTTGTTAGTATGTCTCTCCCTCCCTCCCTCCCTCATCGAGAAAACCGACCGTCAAGGTCATTTGCTAAAAGATGCTCGAAATTTTTCTCGCAATGTGACAACCAAGCGTTCCGATAAACAAATTCTCTTCCTATCAATCCTTTCATTTTCTTTTTCAACCCGTCATAATGACGGGCAAATGTTCTAGTTACTTTATAATTGTATTGCATTGTATTGTATTTGGAAATTTATAAGCGCCTCTGAACAGTCAGAGCTATTCAGAGGCGCTCTCGACGTGGGAGCCCGGTAGAAAAGAAGTGCTTTCAAGGAGCGGCCGGCGGATAGGGAAGAGACCCCATATCGAATTGAGGGGAGGGCCCGGGAGGCCATTCCAAGAGGAGGGACCCACAATAGCCAAAGCGCGATGTTTGGCCGTATCAGTCCTCGCCCTCGAGGGACAAAGAGATCAAGTCGATCAGTGGATTGGAGAGGATGAAGGGAGACCAGAGAAGTGGGTTTGTGCATTTGATCGCAGAGATCCTGCGGCCATCCTGGTTGCATCTGATGTGATCAGAACATATATATATAGGCCTACTGTATTCTGGAATCAGTCGGGTTATGACGCAGCTGAGCGAGATTCGTGAAGGTTGAACAGATGTGCACAAAAAAGATCGGTCTCTGCAGGTGGTTCGGAAATTTACATTTTACATTTACTGAACGAGCAATGCAGTGCAACCTCAGACTTAGTCTCTAACTCCGCTGCAAGTTTATGCTGTTGCATTTAACGCTGTTCAGCAAACACTTTCAAGCCTTGTTAAAATACGCTCGTGTTAATTGCATCACTTGGACAGCCTGCATAAGTCTTTGTGAGGTTCTTGATGAAGAAAATAATAGCAGTGCCTTAAGCTAGCCCTGAGGCAGCCATATGTATGAATCGTTGGCGGCTTCATTTTCTTAGTTTTCCAACGTTCGTGGGCAGGTGACCAGTCCTCTCCCTCGTCGTCTTATCTTCCCACCGACAGTGTACTCGTTTAAGTCGAGTTGGCTAAGGGGTTCAGAGGTGCAGAAATCTCGAACCAAATTTCGGGGATTTGAACCCAGTCCAGCACGCTAACCACTACACTGTCGAGCATCCTCTGTGAGGTACTTGAAATGCGCTATATTAAGTGTCTTAGACATTCATACTGTAAACACGCACATACAATTCCTACACGTGTACTGGAATCAAAAAGTAAATGTAATCCTCTTGTTTATAAGGCTGTATTGAAATTCTTCAGAAGCAAAACTCCGTCACTGCCCGTACTCTAGTAGCGCCAGTCAAAAGCCTGGTTAAATGAGGAGGGCAACGCCTATAATCTCTGCTATAGCACAGTGTCTTTGAACAGCAACTGACAGTTTTTCACTCGGCCATTACCAGTACTTTGCTAGTGCCAATCCGAAGCCTGGATAAAGGAGGAGGGCGACACTATCATCCTTGTTATGGTACAGCGTCGTTAAACAGTAACAAACCAACCCTCTGGACCAAAACAGGATTTCCGTGCCAGCTTCCAACTAACGCTGATACATCATACTTTGTTCAATGAACACTAACGGATGGAGGACTGAGTTAGCACCGGATGTTTGTTATATTCCACCGACGGTCGCCCATTCCATTGGGCAAACGAATAGTTGGTAGGTGGTTGATCGATCGAGTAGATGGTTCGATACAGGAACATCCGTGTAAGCAATAGACAATTTTCTCAAACACACCGCCCTTACCAACAAAGTCCTTTAAATGAAATTAATTACAGAAAATGTTGGTATATTCTATTGCACCGTTTTGTGACCATTCCATATATCACGCTGCACCTCTCATCATCATAATCATCATCATCATCGTCATCATCATCATCACCATCATCATCATTATCATCGTCATCATCATCATCATCAGTTCCTGACGCCAACCATTTGGCGGCGATGGGTACGAATAAATTTTCTTCATTATCCTCGGTTATTTGTCAAGTCCATTGCTACCCTTAGTGTTAGTCCAAGTGATGTTATGTCCTCAAGTTTTGGTGTGTCTTTGTTATGGCGCCCCTAAATTGTGGCGCTTCAGGCAACTGTTTCTTCCGCCTGCACCAACCTGTCACGGGTTGGACTGGTAAGAAACTGATTTCACTAAAGCCGGTTATAGGCTTGTCTTCCTGAAGCAGCTTTTATGTCGTGTTTATGTAGGCCTGAAGATTGATTTTGCCCTCCTCTTGGAAACCTTCTCACACTACTCCTTTTCATCAAGTGTACGTGACCTGGGTGTTACGCTTGATAGCTCTCTCTCTCTCTCTCTCTCTCTCTCTCTCTCTCTCTCTCTCTCTCTCTCTCTCTCTCTCTCTCTCTCTCTCTCTCTCTCTCTCTCTCTCTCTCTCTCTCTCTCTCTCTCTCTCTTCTCTCTCTCTCTCTTTCTCTCTCTCTCTCTCTCTCTCTCTCTCTCTCTCTCTCTCTCTCTCTCTCTCTCTCTCTCTCTCTCTCTCCTTCAAAGATCACATCTCTAACCTTACACGTGTTTCCTACTTCCACTTAAGGCGTCTCAGGGCTGTTCGACGATCTGTCTCTTCCTCTGTTTTCACAACGCTGGTCCATGCTTTCATTTGCTCCAGAATTGACTACTGCAATTCGCTTCTAATCGGTCTTCCTAAGGTCCGTCTCATGCCTCTGCAGTCAGTCCTAAATGCAGCTGCGAGATTAATTGCACGTCTGCCACGCTACTCACGCATTTCATCATTCATGGTCATCTACATCACGTCAGCCCTTTGTCAACTACATCACGCCAGCTGACGGTCAACTGCCTCGCGTGGGGTGAGTGAATGTTTGTGGGCTGGGTAAATGTAAGGAGTTTGGTGGCTGGTGGTGTCGACCTTTTTGGGTGTTTCTTCAAAATTTGGGGAACAACTGTATGGAGTGTCTCCTCCCACTGTTATAGGTGGGAGTCTTGTGCCCCTCAACCCCCGTGATCGCCGACCCTGCCATCAACGTGAAATCAATCCCCTTTATGGCGGAAGCCACAAATGAATTAAATGGAGTTTAATCGTTTCGAGGGTAATGTTTCTGCTTTGTGGGTATCTCCTTCGAAGTTAAATGGGGTTCGGCGTCTGGGGTAATCCTGTTGAGAGTAATGTTTCTGCGTTGTGGTTATCTCCTTCGATGTTAAATGGGTTCGATGTCTAGGGTAAATGGAGTTAAGGGAAATTCTATCGTGGGCAATGTTTCTTCTCTGTATGTAAGTATGCGTGTATGTATGTGAGTAGGGCCTACAGAGCGTTTTACCCGACTGCCTGAAAAAAGGCGTTGCGTGAATGACTGTCTAACAGTCTAACTATGATCTATAGATATTTAAGTGCATTTTACAAGATATTTTGAAAATATTTGCTGAACAGAGCTAAATGCAACAGCACGTATACATGTAAGGCGGAAGACTGTTCCTAGACTCCTAGAGGAAGATCCGAATCATGATAAGCTACAATGGCTCTGAGTTGATATACGGGAGCGCGATATACCTGCATGAATGTATAAGCAGATGAGCACAATGCAATGATCGCTGACTTGGTTGACTTGAGACTGGAAGATGAAGACGAGGATAATCTTGTATTTTATTTCTTTCATATAATAATACTAAATATCTGTCATAGCGTGTAATTATAACCTTCGTGGTTGTACTGTGTTTCTATAGGTACCTGTGGCTATAGTGGCGATTATTTTGCCCTTTGGCGAGATGGGATCGATAGTGATGCATGTTACGGTTGAACTATGGCTCTGTGTCGTCGGTGTGTGTGTTTGTGTGTGTGTTTGTGTGTGTGTGTGTGTGTGTGTGTGTGTGTGTGTGTGTGTGTGTGTGTGTGTGTGTGTGTGTGTGTGTGTGTGTGTGTGTGTGTGTGTGTGTGTGTGTGTGTGTGTGTGTGTGTGTGTGTGTGTGTGTGTGTGTGTGTGTGTGTGTGTGTGTGTCTGGCGTGGCGTAAAACCCCGTAAGCCCATACTTAGTTGGTAGTTGTGTGTTGTGTATTTTGTCGTTGTCTTTGATATGAACCGAGGGATAAGAAGGAGGTTTTGAGAAGACTAGATTAGAAGGAAGAAGATACGGAAGTGGAGTCGAGATGGCCGAAGAATCATTGCCTAAAATAGTCAGAAATATCAACTGCACGCTCTTCCTCAACCTCTCAGCAATGGGGCCTGAGGAAGCGCCGTTAAGCTACTTTAGAGGGAGTCTGGTACGGAGCCCGACATCAGTGGACATTTCCGCAAGGTCGAAGACCAACTCTTAACCGTCAGACGTTTACCTACTCTATGGGTGCCATGCGCACCAGCGGTTTTCGATTATGCTTGGACAGTTTTGTAGACTTTGTTGGTATCATTTTTGTTGGTATTATTTTCTTCATTTGCTTGCTGTAACATGTTGCGGTGTGTCAACGTGCGATGAGAATAAACGATCGAATAATCAATCAAAAGCATCACAAGTTGACAACGTGTCAGTAGGCTATCATCAGTGTGGTGAACTTGGTGAAGTGTATTTCAGACTGAACTATCGGTACTAGTAATTAGCGCATTAATTATTCATTTTCTCATGATCAAAACATTTGTGTTTTACAGTTTTACGGTGTTTGTTCAAGTTTCTTCAAGTTTTTGGAGAAAAGTTAAATCGCAGTTTATATTTGGTCGACAGTGCAATAATTATGACCAATATCGGTCACTTCAATCATTCACAGATCTACACGGGCGTTTAATGCCTGAAGTTCATATAAAGTTCATGATTGCCTAAAGTATAATAATTATACTCTTCAAGTTTACCGTTTCCAACAAAAGTTCCTATAGTTAGCATCTTGTTATCAGCCTCACCCAATAGGTCCACTTGCCGTGTTTAGATTCCTTGCTAGCATAGGCGCCGACTTCTTGGAGGCCTTGGGGGCCAATGCACCCAGAGAAAAAGTTCAGTGGGGGCCTGGCACCCAGAAGAATTCGGACCTTAAATTCGATTTTTGGGGTATTCCTAAAAAAGGTCGTGACATTTTTTCGCTGGATGAATTCCTAAAAAAAGTCGTCAAATTTTAGGAGACATGGCCCCCATTTTAAATTTTTTTATGTAGTAGACGATGAAAAATGTCGAAATAATGTATAATGAATTTTTGCGGATGACTAAAAATAGGTCTTCATTTTTTTCGGATATGATTTCCTAAGAAAAGTTTCGTTGGTCTTTGATAAACTGTCTGGATCCGCCCCTGACTGGCACCCAGAGACAAAAGCAAAAGTCGGCGCCTATGCTTGCTAGAGTCTGCATTATCATATCATATCATGTCATATAATTATGGTTATTTATAAAGTGCCGCTCACAGTATAGACTATATTCATAGCCGCTCCCAGCGTGACAGCCCAGAGGGAAAAAGAAAGTCTCCAGGCAGCGGAGAGAAGAGGGGGAGATCCCCAAACAGTAATAATTATCCTGCTACAGAGTAAGAGGGCAATTCATTCCATAACGAAAGCATGATGTTCAGCCATAGAAGTCCTAGCCCGAGGGACATGGAGAGCAAGGATGTACGCCGCGGTATAGGCCTATAATGCAATCGCTTGGTTTAAATTTGGATAGCGGTGGACCAACGCATTTGATAAAACACCAGTCGTGGCAATTAGTGTTCCACGTTCAAATTGTTTCAGATGGGAGTTAAGATGTCGTTCATAACACTGAACGATCTCTCGCACTCTACTGTTGATGTTCACCTTTCATTGTTGTAGGACTAACGGTTAACTTGCGATGATTGTTTATTCGTTAAAATAACCATAATTTTACGTACAACCAACTCTGGAAATGATGTCATTTATTGGCTAGTGCGAAAACGGATAGGTACTCCACTATGACTAGGCGCCGTTTGACTTGGCATATCGTCGATACCGATATGTTTTTGGGCCATACCGGTATGGATTTTTTGCCTGGAGAAGTTCCGGTATGCTTTCGGCCGGCCAGGAGAGGTGCCGGTATGGCATACCGTTTCATACCGTCCCACTTCGAGCACTGGGCCCATAATCTTGAATGTATCATGTTTACATTGTTGTCCAAACTCGATCTATTCGTTTTTGAAGTGAGTAATTGTGAATACAATATGCCACCCTTTACAGCAGAAGCTTCGGATATAGGCCACAGCTAGACCAACAACTACTGAGAGACATGTTGTTGGGTTGTATAATCACATCCTGCTTCTCAATCCGTTTACGAAACGAACCCTATGCGTAGGCAGGCCATTTGCAGTCTGTGTTCACAATGCTATAGTCAGTGCTCTGTCCTCACAAAGGCATTCACGATGTCATGGTCCACTGAGCGTGACCTCTTAAAGAAACATTTCACATCGACTGAGATGCATGAGCAATGCATAAGCAGAAGAGAGACCACATACATCACGACATATCACACTATAGGAACGTCTGTGAACTACTTTGGAGTTAATTTTCTTTTAGTGAAGACTTTAAACGAGTGTTTACCTTTAGAACTGGAAATGGAATTATGGAAGAAACGCCAGTACATCATGACATCTGCAATCATTGTTCTCTTCTTCATTTTTGTCACAGGTTCGTTACCTTTTCTTTGTCCTAGTTTAGCGAGAAGAATTAATGCGACAAAACAGTGAGGTCACTGGAACTTCGGGCTCTGGCTTTTTGTTCACCCTGCAGCTTTCGTCATCCAAGTGAAACTTTTAAAGGGAGGAGAGGCGTCCCATTAGGTTAAGTTTACGCTGGCCGGTAGATCTGCACTCTTCATGCATTGTTTGCATCGACAGACGATGAGTTCTAACTGGGTCACCTTACATGGCAAAATAGACCAGATTCGTGACAACTGTTCAGGTTAACGGAAGTAACGGCTAAGTCTTTAGTATCAAACCTGCATAGATAAAGCTCACTAGGTGGTGTCGATCGAGATAGCTGTTCAACTCAATCTGCTGTTCAAATCAATCAATCAATCTGGGTATATATTATTTTTTTTTATCTAAGTGAGAGTTCTCAGCAAGTTGCAATAAACTCATTTCGCTCCGATTCCGTTGCCTGTCATTCGGGTGTCATGCATGCCTCAGGATTCAATGCTTGGCTTTTTCTCTATTTCGCTTATTTCTCAACTATATATATACACATGTATAATGTAATGGTCCAGCAATATGATGACGCTCTGCATCTGAAACTGAACTCGAAGTCTGTCTTTACATACTTTAATGACTTTCCAGTCAGCCAGATTAGCCAGAGGCAATTCTTTTATAACTCCTCAGCCCTGACACATGCCCATAGGGACCAGCCTGTGGGTCGGATCGAATTCTCTTCTGTCAGTCGCCAGGAGCTCGATATTCGTACCTAATTCTTCCTCGATCTTAGATCATAAAATATCTATAGGAGCCATAATTGGTTGTAGACAATGTAGACATGCATCGCAGACTGTGTACAGATTGAGACTAAGGAAAAGCAATCGAAGGCTCCGGTGAATGATGGTTACGTTAATCATTCTGCAAGAATCTAATCTCAGATTTAATATATGATCAGATAAAATCAGACGACATTCTGCGCCAACAGCTAAAAGACACGTGACATCAGCTACTTCTGTCATCTCTGAGGAAATCAACGAATACTATTCTTGAACTTATAATATCAAAATTATCAAGCATACGTTCTACTCGTTCTCAGTAGAAACTCTGCTTGCTCAAACTACCAGATATGAAATAGAAAGGACCAGATATGAGATACAAACGACCATATCTGAAATGGAAACGACCAGATATGAAATAGAAACGACCATATCTGAAACAGATATTACCAGATATGAAATAGAAACGACCATATCTGAAACAGATATGACCAGATATGAAATAGAAACGACCAGATATGAAATAGCCAGTTGTATTGCCCAGCTTAATAGGCTATTCGTATGCAACTTTCTATCGTATGCCTACGTCCTATAGGGCCTATATGCCTGTATAAATGCATTGCAAGTATATATCAGTCTTGTTGTCCTCGAGACTAAGGTCTTGGTCTTGCAAGACTAAGACCAAGAAGACCAAGACCAAGACTTTGTCAATATGAACAGTCATTTAACAAAACTCAAGAATTTTAAAAATGTATCAAATAATTGCTAATACATTTGCTTTAGTTTTTGCACGGTGTGAATGAGGCTTTACTGTAGCTTTGGACAATTATTTTGACTTCCGGTTATTTACCATGGAATGATTTTGAACAAGACTCACAATTTGTACATTAAATTTTGCATCCCGTGCTTGAATAGCTGCGGTGTGTGCCAGCGATTTCAGCACCTGTAGAACCTATTTGTCCACATGGCAGAATTTGTATGAGGCCCCACAGGTGATCACGTCTGGGTCAGAAAATTTTCAGCGCATTGGTTTTAACAAAATGCAACAGGCATTTGGAATAACATTTCGCATGAAGGACTTTTGTAAACACGAATTGGGAATTTCTTGCAGTCTGCATTTAGAGTTGTTTTGCTTTAATAAAATAAAAGACTAATGTTTTCATTAAAATAGCGAGAAGTCCGACTTGACAATTTTTAGTAAGGAATAGAAGCCTGGATATGATTGTGAATGTTTAGGTTTTGGTCTCGGTCTTGGTCTTGAGTTTCAAAGTCTTGGTCTTGAGGTTCAAAGTCTTGGTCTTGAGGTTTAAGGTCTTGACAACAAGACTGGTATATATAAGTAAGTAAGTAAGTAAGTAAGTAAGTGGTATATATATATATATATATATATATATATATATATATATATATATATATATATATATATATAGTTAATGAGGCACCGGCAAAGGTGTTGAGTTTTGTGTACATTTTGATTTCAATGCCATTCCACCCTATATATAGGACTTTCTGTAATTTATAAAATCTATCTGTCATAAAATTGTTCGATACAGAATCCTATGAAGTCAATAAAATCGGGAATGACGTCATACCGTCTGCAGGAGGTCCAGATGTTACAGGTGGTTCCGCCATCTTCTTGATGAAAGATGCATTCCCTGAGCCTGGAGTCCTGTTCGCCTTTTCAGCCTACTTCCGCAACCGCAACCCTCTCCAGTTCCAAGTCTGGCGACCTTCGTCCAACACAAGCAATGACTTCACGCTTCTTGCCGAACTTGGAATCACGCCATCTGTGGCTGAAAGTGCAGAACTAGTAAGTATGTTTGAGTGCTTTCTTTCAAGACGCCTTAACGGTTTTTAAACTTATGCATACGTAATACATGACGATAGCAAAATAAGCGTCTGCAAAACACAGCCTCATCTGGAAACCTAGCCTTGACCTCTAGTGTATGGAATAAACAATTGAATAGCATAATATAGACCATCTCCGTTTGTTGTAGGCCTACCTTAGCGATCTTCAGACAGCAAGCAATACACTCAGCTACCGGTACCTCTCACGTTATTCTTATTTTTATGTCCCAAGGTACACATCGAGGACTTCGATACCAAACGACCTGTGTTATTGTTATTAATATATTTATTACGCGTTTACTAAGCACCACTATCTACGTGTAATGAACAAGTATGATCAGTCGATGACGCTTAGCAATTGTGAGTGAAGAATTTATTCAAGGTCACTATATGCAGTAACCATCTCAGATAAATCTCGAACCCGTACTCTTCGCGTTACAGGGCGAGCGCACTAACCAATCGGCTACCATGTCCCTTGTTGCATGTATGTATATAAGCATGTATGTTAACACTTATAAGGCCTGAGATCCTGAGTGGCCGAGTGGGTTTGTAGCCCGCTAGCCACGCCGGCGGCCCGGGTTCGATTCCCGGTCGGTCGGTTTCTCAGAGATTAATTTCTCGGATCTTTACTGCGGGTGGCTCGGTCGCAATATAAACGTGGAGTACGAGGTTGTACTCTGCCTCCGACACTGATCATCTTCGATATGAAAAAGTGTCGTTAAGCCGATATACAACTTATAAGGCCTATTATAGCGCCTTTCAGTGCTTCACAAAAGCGTCGTTAACTGGTAATAGGCCTACATGCAAAACGATTTCTGCAATTTGCATTTTCTCTATGGCCTGTTGAGGAACGGGTTTGACGCAGTGGCGTCGCTAGGGGGCGCGGGGGTGCGGCCCGCACCGGGTGACACCTTTAGAGGGGTGACACCAAAAGACTAAATGACTGTCTAGAAACGTTTTGTGCAAAGTTTCAGCAGAAATTTATTATTTTAAAATTAATAATAACAGCTGACAACAACCTAGCTTACATGTACTGTATCAGTATCAATTTACCTACAGATGAAACTCTATGCTAATTTACTTGTTTGAGACTTCTAATGCACTTCGGTCAGTGCCGGACAAAGTTGAGTTGAGGAAAGGCATTGAATTGATTTCGCTGAAGTGATTGACAAGTTCGCAGCTTTGAAAGCCAGGAAGGGAAAGTTCTCATTTAGTCGAGATGTTCACCAAGTGCTGAAATGCTTGCGTATTTTTTCTGTGTTTTTTTTATTATTTCATTTATGAATGTTTCGACTCCACCAAATTGCTAGACCAAATTTCCAAACTTATGTTACTAATAACAAATTGGGAGTCTCATTCTAATGGATATTATTACTATATTATAATGTTTTAAGAAATAATCAGCCAAATTTCTAATCATGGGCGTCCGGAAGGGGGCAAGAGGAGCATTTGCCCCTGGATTTTAAAAGTTGCAACATTTTCTGTACTCATGAATGCAAAAACGTCATATTATCTTAGAAAAATCCCCTCCAGAAAAATTCCGGCGGACGCCCATGTTTCCAATTATTTTTCCTCATTATATAAAATTTGTATTCTTTGAACATTATTTTATAATGAGGCCTGTATACGCTTCAGGCGCGTTCATTACCCTCAAAAGTTCAAACATTATATTAATATTTGCTAATTTGATTTTTAATTATGTAACTGCTGATCTGATGGTAAATGATTCAAATAAAAAATAAAGTAAGAAATATGCACTTGTAATTTTAATTCTGCTAGTTCTTTATTCTGTATAACTAATATTACCAGTAGCCTACATTCAGTGATGTACAGGAATTACGATTTACGAGTAACTAAAAACTTACTAAGGGTATACTGTGTGGTCTGGTAAGGTAATAAGGGGAGGTCCATGGGGGTGACACCATGACTGTAATGTAATGCAATGTAATGTAATGTAAATCTCCGAAATTTCTCAGCGCCACACAAAAGCCACGTCAGGGAGACCAGCTTATTTACCGGCGCTATATCATATCAAGTCCGCAATAGCCGTGTCCGCCTTATCCGTTCCGGTGCCAGGTCAGAGTCCGGGGAGGTCAAGCCGCACCGGGTGAGGTCAAGCCGCACCGGGTGAGGTCAAGCCGCACCGGGTGACACCAACCCTAGTGACGCCACTGGTTTGACAGAGATAGAAGTTGTTTTTTGCAGGTGTACATTGTGAGTCAGTTGACGGAGAAATGTGTTCGGGTGGCAGCGGGTGATCGACTGGGGCTCTACTTTTCCAACACTTCGTCCCCTTTGGCTCAGACGTTCAACCGATTCGATGCAAATCCTCAGATCCTCGTTCACTACGTCGATGGACCTCCACAGCCAATCAATCTCAATGGCACCTTGACATTCGACCGAAGAATCTACCCTTACGACTTCTCGCTGACTGCATTCTACTACTTAGGTTAATAAACTTGTTATTTTTTGGATATCGGTCCTCGGTATCATAACATACAATATAATGCAAATCACCAAAATCTAACAGTATGACAAATTGCGTCAGTTCAAATGTCCGGTAAAAATTACGAGAGGCCAGACCAAACGAGACAATAAATGCGAAGTTAATGATGTCTTATTAGAGATTGGCAGCACTGTTGAAATGCGCAGCGGTAGTAGGCCTATAGGCAGCTCAGTTTTTGAGATAATAGATGCAATATTCTAATGTTAATGTTGTAATATTCTAATGTTACTGAGGTTGCAGACTGAATGACCTAGCTATCATCTGACTTAGTTTGCGATCTGTTTGAGAGCTAGCGTTGCCCAATCCAGACGACAACCTAATTTGGCTGGTCCAAACACGGAGACCTTAGTGATGGAGCATTCTACAATGTCATATTCGTGCATTTCTACATTTAAGTATGATGCCAAAAGAGACTCCAACGGAAAGGTGCATGCAAATGATTTGATTCTCTACACAGTGTCCTCGTCATTGGCGCATCCAAGTTTCAAAACGTGATATGGCATCAAGAAGGAATGGAATGTTGCCTTTGTCGTCTCATTCCTTGGGTTCAGGCCTACTGCATTCTTGTAGGCGTGTTGCATAGATTTATCCAAAGTTCATATATAAATATCGAGTAGGCCCTAGGCGTACAGTTCCACTCGCATGTCTGTGACTTGAGCTTAGCGCAAGGCAGCGAACCAGAGATTCACTGCGCTTCTTTAGAAATAAGCTACTGGAACAACACCAAGTCGCATTCAAATCAATCCGAATGCAAAGATTGTGATGCATGTGTAGAGCACACTAGATTTCATGATTAACTTTCTTCGTTAGGCCTACGTCCACTATATATATGCCTAACAATAATTATATAGAAGTTTCTATTTATTAGAAACTCGGCATCAGTTCCTGCAATTACACACATTAAGACTAATGTTAGTTTACACGAAAGAGACTTAATTAATTCATTAATATATTTATAACTTTAATTTGTTCGACAAAAATTTGACAGCACCCTATATCGCCTGTCCTTATTTTTGTATGGCGACCATCGCTTCTTGTTCACTTCAGCATTTAATTCTACATGATAATTATATGATTGGTTTCGCTTCAATGCCAGCCACGCTATTCACAAAAGTTGGTTTATAATATCTGAACACTTGCTATGTTCAAGTTCACACTCCAAGTTTCATACACTGTGGACATACAGCCTTTATTTTACAGCCACGTGTAACAGAATCTACAATTGGTAGAACTGCTGTGTTATTATATGCAAATGTAGACACAGGAAATGCTATATATGGTAGACGCGCCTTGTGGCCTATTATAGGCCTAGCATAAAAGAATGCCGAGGATAGTTAGCGTTTTTGTTATGTGTGGATTTCGTTAGAGAATTCGAACCCTCCTGATGAAACGCCAACAACCGTTGACTGCCCTAAGAATCAACTGATAGACGGAGATCCGAAGCCGAGCACTCCGTCGACTCCTATTCCCACTGGAATCCCGGGACTGACTGGAGAAACCGGTCTACGGGTGAGAGCATTATTAGAATCTAAACACAGTAAACGGAACTTATCGGCGAACTGGAGACATCGACAACTGTAAAGCCTTACTGGAAATCAGTGTTCATAATGTCTGTACTATGTCTGTATGTATGTATAAAAGTATGTATGTATGTATGTATGTATGTATGTATGTATCCCTTTAAAACGGAATGGTTTGGGGGCGATTTGAGCCCCCAGCCGCCAAATGGTTTTTGAGCATACTTGGTACTAATTTCGGCGTTCTGGTGAGAAAATTTGGAAGGATTTTACTGTTTAAAAATATATAATGTGAACGAAAGAAACCATATTGGGCCGTTGCGTTTATTGCCTTGTGCACGCCAGCCTTGCCATATGTGGTAACTGAGCACTAGAGGGCTTTGTGGGCAACGTGTAGGCCTATGACACGCAAAAAGTTTTCAAAAATGATCAGCGCAACCACAAAGCCAGCTTTCTGAATGTGCAGGTCGAGACCAACTGCTTCAGCCGAACAAGCCAAAACGGAATCGGAGAGATCCTCAAGAGACTTGACAATGTCAGCATAATTGAGCATAATTGAGCTTTTCCAACGCCATGCCCAGCCCGTGTCAATCAGTTGACCAATTTCTCTGGCCTTTAATTAAGCCAAGCATATATTCTGCATGTTAAGGAAAATCTCATGCGAGCCTGGATTGGCAGAAATTTGTAAAGCTACTGTATTGTATTGAATAATCCAACAGCCATGCGATTCGTGTCTGTACGCCAAAAACGTAACCTGACAAAACAGCCAATTAAGTTTGTAGCCCCTGATAAACTCCGCCCATGCAGGTGAATGCAAGAGAGTTTACATGTAAACAGGTGAAAATGGAGGATTAACATGCCTTTAGGGACTTCGTTCCCAATAGCTGGCGCAGCATAATTAAAGGAGCACCGTATAACGCTCCTCCTCGTCCTCCTCTGTATGTCAGCTTCTATCACGCCCTTTTCATGTCTTACACCGTAGCCTTTAAATAGGGCTTAATCTGGATCATAGCCTTACTGATGACATGTGTGCTTTGATTCATTCATTTGCTATTCGTTTTCTGTTGAAGGGATTACCTGGTGCAACGGGTTCTACTGGTTCTGCTGGTTCAGTTGGTTCATCAGGAGCGACAGGGAAAATCGGCCTCGATGGAGCAACTGGCATTGCTGGATATATGGGTGTCACTGGCTACGTGGGGCCGACAGGTCCCGATGGGGCGACCGGAAGCACTGGTCAAAATGGATCAACTGGAGCCACTGGTTTCACAGGTCCAGAAGGTCCGGTTGGAGAGACTGGACTTCCAGGTGTTGTCATCTACACAAACGAAACAGACCTCAACGACACTCTAGGTACGGTCTCCAATAATTGCAGTACACAAGAACACAGCCATAGGTGTAATTTACGGGGAGTACGAGGGGTACCCGTACCTCCACTTTTCGTACCCATTGGTTTTGCCCATTATTACTTTATCTGAGGAAGCCCTCAAGATTTAAAACAATTACCAAGCATTATCATCAGTGTGATCACCATCATCATCACTCTCATTGTTATTATTATTTTTTACTAAAAGATGTGGCAATTGCATTTTGAAATCACAATGCCATTATTACAAGACTAGTGTATTTGCCCGTCATAATTATGACGGCAGTGTATATCGTTGGTCGTTGATCGCCGTCGTCAAGGCCGTCGTCAAGACGGCAGTACTGACGTCACAAACGGTTTCACAATAGAACAGAAGCCGTTTGTGACGTAGCCTCCTACGACGGACAAATTTGCATATAAGGAAACTATATGTATAGATGTTACAAGATGTTGCTATGGAAATATACCCTGTATGAAATCACAATGCGATTATTACACGAAATTGCTATGACAACATATAACCTAGCTGTTTGAAATCACAAGAGGCTGCTACTGCAATACATCCTCTGTGAAAATGTAGGCCCTATCACAATGCAATTATTCCCAGAAGTTAAAAGAGGTTGCTACGGCAACATGCCCTCTATGAAATCACAATGCAATTATTACAAGAGGTTGCTAAGGCAATATATCCTCTATGAAATCACAATGCAAATGCTGTTATTACATGAGGTTGCTACGGAAACATAATACTGTGTGAAATCACAATGCAACACGTCCTCTATGAAATCACAATGCAATTATTCCCAGAGGTTATAACAATCGTTGCTACGGCAACCTGTTCTCTATGAAATCACCATAGATATAATAAACCTGGATACAGCATGCCGTAAATGTTTGATTCCAACATCTAAAATTAGCCAGTGACGTCATGGGTTGTAGAAAGCAGTGTCTACGGTACAATGAATAGAACTTCTCATAATCGTAGTTATAAACTCCAAATTTCTAAAGTGCTACTTTTAAGCTAAGCGCACGGCACCATCTTATTCGAGAGTGCTGCGTCGTGTCAGAAGGGTTGTCCTTGTCCAGGGATGTCGAGTTGAGTTCCGATTGCCAGAGAGGAGGCAGAGCAGCTGCAGCAGGCTTCTTTGAGGATGAGAAAGCTTGTAAGGCAGATTTGCATGGATTGGAATGAGTTCTTTAAGAGGTGAGACTTCAGTTTTGGACTGGAAAGGCCGGGTGGTGTTGAGGCAGATGACGGTGAGTGGTTTACCGAATGGTGAATTGAGTGGCGGTATTGGTGGAGGAACCGAGAATTCAGAGTGAAGGTGCAGTGTAGATATAGATATTTTAATGGATCGACTGGATAATTTTAGGAGAGTACACTGGGGAATGGGAGAGAGTGAGGTAGGATGCACGGATAGACCTAGATGATGAAGTTTGCGAAGATACTTTGGCCAAGAGTTTTTATTGTGACAAGTTGTAGGTTAGTGAAAGGACCTTGAAGTGGATGAATTTTCAGCCAGTGGAGTGATTTAAGGTCAGAGGTGGGAATGGTGGTGGTTGGGTATCCTAATGACAGATGGGGCTAGTTAATTCTGAATGAATTTAAACTTCTTGTTTTCTAGTGCAAAGTTTCTATACATAGGCCTACATATTTCCCAAACAAGTTTAATAGTGCTGTAGGCTTAGCCTTTTGGTAGAAAATTAAGATATTGATGGATATGTAGTTATAATAAACCATTACTTTAAAGGTTAAAATTAATGGAATGAAATCTCTACTGTAATAATTGCTAATAAATTAAAATATTTGTAATTATGAGAATTTTTACATAACACAATTGTTATTTTTACTGTATATTGACAAAATGCTTCCAACATGCAACATAGCAAATGACCTTTAATAAACACTAATGCAAATTTATTTCATCTGTACAAACTGAACTCATAACTTGACATCGTTATTAGATGGTTCTTGGTATGGTTATTTTGATTTATAAAGTTATCAATGTGCAGGGGCGTAACTTTGGTCTAAAAAGTGGGGGGTACCAATTTCTTACATACATGAAGCACGGCTGAGACTGCGCTTTCTGGGAAGGCACAATAACAAAATATTGATTGGCATTGTTCAAAAAGTCGGGGTACTGTACCCCCAGTCCAAAAAGTGGGGGGTACCCATCGTACTCCCACAAATTACACAGGTCTGTCAATGTGTGTAAACTTGGCATGCCCCCAGCTGGAACTAATAATTATAATACTACTTAAAGATCAGTACTATAGACCTAATAAGTTATTTATGTGTACTGATGAGCTCACATACAAATACAAATTTAAAAACTATTTTCTACAGAACATTTTCTTGGAGAAACTATACAGCTTGACTCAAAATTCACTTCAAAAACGAACACGGCTATCTTCCATTACGTGTACAGTACTGTATACGTACAATTGAAAGCATGTCTGATTTAAGTCCCCTATTGATTCTTAAACAGAATAAGCTTTGTGAGAGTGTTTCGAACTCGGGTTCCTTGGAGTCGAATTGTTTCTGCACTTGCGATATGGTGAACCCGGACATCAACATAAGAGTCAATAATCAAATTAATCAGCAAGACCATATGATTGTCCTCCACAGGCAAATCTTCAATGTGTTCCTTCAGACCAATGAACAGCTGTTTTCCTGCCAAATGTTTTCTAATCGCTAACTTCATCGCTGGCACTTTCTTCATGAAGTCCTTCATGAACTTAAATCCTCCTGACACTCCTTGTCGTATGAATTTTTCCGTCGTCCTGCAGATTAAGATTACATCCGCAGATGGCCTTAACAGATGACCACGACTCTTCTTATCCACTAGCAAACATGACGATTTATCATCGCATACTGCATTACAGCAAGCTGTACAATGGATGAGTCGCCGAACTTTTCTTGCAACAAAACCCCCAATGTACTTCACAACTTCGTCAGAGTATTCAGACAATTGCGTTGGGGACATGTGCAACATGTCCGACTTGTCGCAGTGTTCTGTTCCTGTGTTTGCTTCTGAGGCAGTTGTTGTAAAATCGTCGTTTTTCATTCGCCATTCTAACTGGTTGATTATAACTGGTGAGCTTGAAATAGATAGAATGCCTGTTGTGTCTTGGGCCAGACAGTTGCCAGATGTAATGTTTCTGAGTGCATGGTGAACAACCAGTCGCTTGTATGTTGACATGAATTGACGAGCTGTCGGATTATTGTTATAGCCACCTTGACTCCGGATTGTACTAAAGAACATTTCGATGTGATCCTGACTAAGTTTGTAAGTCAGTAAAAATTTGAAATGACTGTTGCCAGGATCAAGAAGCATTCTGCTTAATTGAACCACACTTTGTAAGCAGATCACAAATCCAATAAAGCCAGTCTTCCTATTCGTCTCATGCATAAATTTTCCACTGCTATCTTTCAAATTCAAAAGATACAAAGAAGCTAGGTCAACAAATTGAGAGATCTTTTCAAGGTTTCTGATTGATATGGGTTGCTTGAAATCTTTGCCTAGAAAATTTCGGCTATTAAGAATATCAAAACATTGATCAATAATCTTAATAAAAGTTGCTGTAGCATGACAGTCTTGAAAGTTTCGTAGGTTCAGTTGGTCTGAACAAAATTCAAGTGCATCTGCAACACTTCTGCTGAGCAACTGAGCAGCTAATTTCACTTTCATTTTTTGTCGCTGCCATTCCATGTGATGCTTTTTTAACTTGTTTCCAGCATGTAGTCCTTCTTTGGCCTGAAGATCAAACAACTTTTCAATAAAGTTATAATTTACAGTACCATTGTTACAGTCTACAAATACTTTCTTCTCTCCAAAACAATTCCTGATCAATTTCAACATGTGACATGCATCCAGTAAAACAAAAACTGGTTGATCATTGCTTGGATGAGGGAACCAAGTTTTCAAATTATGGACATTTGACAGGTCTGCCCCCAAAATTTTCAACATTGACAGATTTGATGAGGCTCCATCAAATGTTAGGGAAACCACTCTAACTCCTGTTGTATAAATTTTGATCAAACACTGTGTAATGATGTTCGCTTTCTCCTTTGCGTCCAGGCCATCAGTTAAAAAATACCCTACTGGTAATTTCCAGTGTCCATTGACAGCCACCAGCATCAGAACAAACGCTTCCTTCGCAACTCCAACACTGTCATCATCAAAACCAGTACCGTAATTTACAAACCCATAGGATCTGTTGCCATCCCATTCAACCTGTTTCCGTATAGACATTTCGTCCATCATGAGTGCACAGATAACTTCACGATTTTCCTGTTGTTGGCATTTTGAAGCGAGCATTTTCAACGCCTCATCTGTGAATCCAGGTTGTCCATTTACACTGCTGTACCACCATCTCAGAGTGTTTGGGTGAGGAAGACAAGTGTTGAATGTTTTTCTGACATACTCGTAAGCCTTTGCTGAATAGAAATGCAAAGTGAGGGCAAATGTACGCAACGATGGTGGGTACTTGACTTTGTTCTTGCCTTTCATTTGCCGCTGAATTAGATCTTTAACTTCTGCACCAATGTTTTCCAGATTTGTTGATGCTTGCTCGTTTATTAATTTTTTATCTTGAAGCTCTTCCAAAACGTTCTTAAGGGAAATATAACGCTTTTTCATACGTCGACATTGTTGCATGAGCCCCTTCACACGCTTTCGCTGCAACTGGTAAGCATGTAAAACAAACCGCAACTTTTTTCTAATTTCTGTCAAACTGTCAGTCTCTTTGTCAGCACAGTCACCAACATATCGAATTGTAGGAGCTTGTTTGTATTTCAGTGATCTTAAAGTACCTCTGCTGTTCACATTGATCTGATCAGAGGTCTTTGTATTTTCAACATCATCTGTGGACTGTGGAAAATTTCGATTCAGTGGAGGTTTGCGAGTTTTCACTTTCTTTGGAGCCAAGTGATCTGGAAATGCAAAGACACTCGGGACAGCATCTGCTTTTAAATACCGTCTAGAGCAAAATCCAGAATTTTTGCTTTTATCAAACGCCTCCTCGACAAAATGATCCGAACAGATGTAACTCCCTGAAGTTGGTTTGAAATTCTTTCGCTTAGTTGCTATAATCCATTTTTCACGAAGACCAGCATTTTTTGGAAATCTAACAAAACACAAGAAATGGTAAATGTTTTTGCGCTTGTGATGCTTGCATGGAAAACATTGATTTAGAAGGCCCTAATGGTGGCATGAGGTGAATGGAATCTGGCCTAACCAATTGTTTGACCATATATCTCCATGGTAAAAACAGTGCCCAGTAAACTCACATGATTTCCAAAGTGCACTATAATATGCCATTATAACAGCCTTTCGTAAAGCCTGAGAACATGTAAGTAAGTCAGTTAAGTACATTCTTAAATGAATGCTATCAAACGCACAGCGCTTTATATACAATATTACACAGAGAGGAAAGAAAGAACAATGAAGTAATAACGTTAGTTAGATCAAAAATGAAATAATAGCAACAGCATCCTACCCAGGAAACCTCGTCGGGTAAGAGATTCAAATCTAGAGAGAACCAGATTATGAAAACGCGGGCGCAAATCACACCTGGTCTTTAGAACGGGAGGTAGAAGGTCATGGAGGAGGTGACTAAGGTTTTTAAGAATGTTATCAGCTTTTTGCAGAGTTCCTCACATGTTGGAAAAGGAGGGAGGTAGCCAAGACGAATCAGCTAAATGCAACTAAATATATCAATCTTTTATTCACCAACCAAATATGGTAGCACAAAAAACAAACGATGCAGCATTCACTGGACAGTAGACCTGCCCATACAATGCTAATTAAACATATTACACAGTCCACATGTAGAACAACAATTTCACAGCTCAAACTGGTCTATTCTGGGTGTCTATAGACTATATTACATGTGATTATTCAAGTTATATCATCACATGTTAGGTCGTCCAAATTTGGATGTGCCGTATTAAGAAATCGACTAAATATAAATGAACACGATTTCTATAGCGATCGCACTGCCTCGATTCTGCTAACATTTTCAATGAACTGGTCGGGTGAGATCTAGCGCAGTATATGTTTAGCAATATTAGTCTTTACTAACCTGTGAAACGTGCGTAATCCTCCAGTAACATGCTTTGCTGTGCATCGGTAAGCAGCACATGATTTAGTCATTTTTCGATAAAATTTACTTAAACTAATCGGCTCAATTTAGATAAACAACGTTAAAATTCCATCGCACACGATAACCTTATCAAGCTTTCTTCAACCCATGACGTCACACACCATAGATAGGTACTAACTTCATGAAAAGTTCAGATTTAGCCTGGGAGCTGGCTTGCATACACCATCCAGGTTTATTATATCTATGGAAATCACAATGCAATCATTCCCAGAGGTTATAACAATCGTTGCTACGGCAACCTGTTCTCTATGAAATCACAATGCAATCATTTCGAGAGGATAGAAGAGCTTGCTAAGGCAAAATATCCTCTATGCGATCACAAAGCAATATTATTCCTAGCGGTAGCAAGCAATATCCTCTGTGAAACCACAATGCAATTACTTGTAATACCTACCGGCAGCAATTGTATTGTAGGCCTATTATATTCTTAGTTCGGTAACCAAGCATTGCAAGGATAAACAAAACTTATAATGCTTATAATCAATTAACATTATCTGGCCACACAGAAGACCCTAAAGGGGTCGTGGACCCTGGGTAGTTATAGGGCCTATTATTTGATGAAAAGCAGTCGATCTAACATTTATTAGATACTAGCAGTGGCGGCGCCAGGGGTGGGCTAGGGGGTGCTTAGCCCCCCCCCAAATGTGGTTCAGCCCCCCAAAGCAAAAGCGAGAAATCTCTGAAGCTTTTGAATGCCCACTTATAAATAGCAGGCTCCATAGCACAAGAATTTCCCCAATTATTCTCAAAGAAATGATGCGTCAGAAACGTAGCTAGCTAGCCCACTGTGTATTGGCCCCTCTGATATAGATGACTAGCCTAGCACTCATCCATCATCCAGTTAGGGCTGTACACTATGTACAGGCCATCGCAATGTATGAGCTTCAGGGCTTGCTGCCGCTTGACACATGACCTTGTATAGCAAGTTTTAAGGCCAGAAGACCTGCGCTCGAGGTAGCTGGCCTCTGCACTATATGCCTCCTTCGTCCCGCTCTCCCCACTCTCTCCACATCTCTCTCTCCATCTCTCTGTCTCTGTCTGTCTGTCTGTCTCTCTGCATTTAGTAAACCAATACTTGTCGGTGGCCACGCACATAAGACCAATACAAGAAGACCAAGACCATTTTTTTATAAATTTATATATATATACACTGTGTCCCGATGAAAAGTAGACCCCAAGAAAAAGTGTAATAACTCGGTCAAAGCGTTTAGCATTTGCCTGAAATTTAAAAAAAATAACACTATCCATATTACCACCAAATCGTAAGGCCGTTTGGTAATGTTAGTGAGTTTGTCAAGTTTATCAACGTTTGAGATGCAGTACTGAAAAGAGGAAATTTCCAATACAAATTTTGGACAAACGTTTAGGGGTCTACTTTTCATCGGGTGGCTACTTCACATTCAACAAGACAGTGCCCCTGCGCCCCGAGCACGTGAGACCATTGCTCTGCTGTCCCAGGAGACACCCGACTTCATATCCCTGCAGCTGTGACCGCCCAACAGTCCAGACCTCAATCCAGTTGACTATGAAATCTGGAGTGTACTGGAGGAGCGCGTTTATCGTTCCCGCATTCGTGACGTTGATCACCTGAGGGCGCGTCTGATTGAAGAGTGGCAGCTGGTTGACCATGTGATCATCGACCGGGCCATCAAACAGTGGGTCCACGTCTGCGGTCGTGTGTCCGTGAACAAGGAGGACATTTTGAACACCAGCTGTAGCTGAACTTCACTTCCTTGTGGCTCTTGTATGTTGGAAATTTCCTCTTTTCAGTACTGCGTCTCAAACGTTCATAAACTTGACAAACTCACTAACATTTCCAAAAGGCGTTAGGATTTGGTGGTAATATGGCTACTTGTAATTGTAATTGTAATAACGACAATTTCTATAGCATCGTTGGTACTGTTGTTGTGTTTAAAATTTCAGGCAAATCCTAAAAGTTTTGACCGAGTTATGACACTTTTTCTTGGGGTCCACTTTTCATCGGGACACAGTGTATATATATTATTTATAAATTTATATATATATTATTTATAAATTTATATATATATTATTTATAAATATATATATTATTTATAAATTTATATATAATATTTTATATATGCCTACGTCTGAACAAAATAAGGAAATTGTCAAGATATATACCGAAGTTTTTGCTTATTTTAATTTTTACAACTCAATTACAAGAATGGGTAGGCCTAGTTGGAATTTAACAATTATTGAATGACAGGATATGGGATTTCATTAAGGTGTAAAAAAATATTTTGTAGTTGACATTAGACAGACAGAAAGAGAGAGGTCCTTAATTACTACAAACATTTCATACATTTACAAAACTAAATAGCCAGACACACGTTGGATGGCACGACTGCGAAAGGAGCCTTACAAAACTTGTGGCTACAACCAGAGGCGTCTAGCCGTCTACCAAAGGTGGAGTTTGGAGAACGATCTTCATCGAACTTCAAAAGTGGGGGGTTGACATATTTTGGCCGAAAGTAAGGGTTTGCATTTTTTTCATGATATCTCTTTTGTCCCGTGTGATAATACAGCCTATATTAAGCCATTATCGGTTAACGCCTTTTTGTTCCACATGGGATCGAAATCCTCTTATGTTTCCATAACACTGTAGCCAACGACTCGTGCTTGTAACAGAACACATACTGCACCGCAGCTCGTCTCCACTGCCGTGCAGTCCGTGATATCTACATTATCTCTTCTGCTGTACGAGCCTATGACCAACGGGCCAACGGCTTACGTGATCTACCGGCCAAAGAGTTGGGGAGGGGGGACCCGGGGGTGAGGACCGTGAGTTTCCTTCTTTAATGACACGGCGGCCTAGACTGGCAGAGTTCCCCGCTGCAACCTGCACGTGTGTGTGTGTTTGTGTAGACGTGTGTAGGTGTGTGTGCGTGTCATCACGCTGCTTGCTCTTCTATCTCTGAGCTGTCCAGTCATTGTGTGGCACACACTTCAATTGAGTACATCTATAGGAGTAATAATATAGCCTACGTTGAACTCGCGAATATATGAACGTGTTGCGAGTTGATTTAGATCACAGGTGTAGTAAACCATCTGCAGGATTATATCGTACAATCACTGGAGTCACTAAAACTCGATTATTTTGATGATTTATTCAGAGGCGGCGATAGTGGGGAGGGGGTCCACCTTTAACAGTGAGGGGGACACAGAATACAGTACTGTTGTCGCCCGATGTTTAAAGAAACTTTTTCATTGCTACTTTTGTTAAATAACTGCCAAGTGGAAACTTGATAACTGAGACCAGGCAGCTGACACGTCAACACGTTGCCACCAGCAACTAACAAAAATTAATGAGTTTTTTACATATAATTCTGTTTATATTGTTTCGTAATAAGTAACTAACTAATAAAAATCAGTTAAATTTAGATTTGAATTAGTTTGAATGTAATTATACAATTTTATGAAAATACATAATCTACATGCCGTTACAAAGTGCTTGCCCCTTGCTTTTTAAACGCATTTTTCGTGAACAAAAAAAGATCAAAAAAATTTTTCGCGCTCACGCGCGATTCAATATTCAGCATAGGGCTCCAGCCCCTCCAAACCTGAAATCCTGGCGCCGCCACTGGACCTTACCTGCCTACTGATTTTCTGTTGACTAAGAAGAATACAGACCTCTGTATAGTTTAGTGTGCCAAATAAGTAGAATCGATTTCCAAGACCAATCTTCGAAAAGATGTCAATACGAAACACATAGTAGGCTACTCTTCTGTTAAGACTTGGCACAAGTTGGCAGGAAGGCATAGTTCAGGACCTCTACAGTTGCTGTATATCAGCGCGGATGATACTCTAGAATATTTATTTATTTATTTCGGATATTTCTATAGCGCCTCCTCAAGTCTACTACTACTCAGCGGCGCTCCCGACTACAGCATTTGATACTCTGTCGGAGTTTTCACGCCGAAGCGCTAGAATATGTTGTTATGGGGTTGGCCATACACCCATTATGTGACCCATATTTGGCGCTGACAGCCACGCCCTCAGTCTACTCAGACTGAATGATTCAGAATGAGTCACTGCATTGTTGTAGTAAAGTCAATGGGGCAATGTATACACGTAGGCTAGTGGTAAACCTTACCATCACCCAGCTACCTTGCACCTGCTATATGAACATTTGAGACCGTCGTCGACTGCGCCCAATACTTGATTAGCCTACAAGATCACCTGCACAATTGTTCATTCCAAACTCGATTACTGTAATTCCCTTTTCTACAACATCAACTCTTCTAAAATAAAAGCTGCAAACAGACCGCGGCTTCGGGGACAACTCCCGGTGGTCTGGTTTTTCAACGCCTCGGCTGGGGACACCTCTTTTCAAAGGACATGCTTTAGATGCTGTTCTCGAGCAACAATATGGGCTTTGAGTGATGCCCTCAAGAATCTACACCATCCGTCTTATCAAAGTGCTTGTAGATTGGCTTTTGGGCGATTCCCTCGTCATCACACCATTAAAGATATAGACTGACGGCCCTGCAGAGAACCGATGTTCCAAGCACGAAAGAACCCTCGGGTTTGTTTCATACATACAGACAGGTGACCAGACAGGGCTGCGCTGATCCTCTGGGATACCATGGTGGTCGACACTTGTGCGGCATCCTATATCTCCCACACAGCGAGCGCAGCGGGAGCTGCTGCTGAACAAGCCGCCATACGTAAAATCGAGAAGTGTCAGGGTTTCCATCGTAAACCTCTTTTGCCTCCGTTAGCTTCATCCAGCGTCTCTTGTCCTTTTCTGGAGAGCCGCGGGAGGTCACTAACGAGCTAGGTATCATTATTTTGTAAGTTGTAACCATGTGACTGAATGGACATTTGACAGAAGAGTATCTGGTAAGTACAAGCTGTTGATCTGCAGACTAAATTGGATCGTATTGCTGTGTGTTTGTTCTTAGGTCAGCCTCCACAACCGGTGCTTTCAAGTAGCGATCGTCAGTGGAAAAGTGAGGCCTACATGCAGGGCATCCTCATCTGGCTGGCGATTGTGTCGTTTATCCTCATCGTCCTCTTCATTGTCCTTGGCCTCTTCACCACCCTCTACCGATCACTGCGCAAAGACATCGAGGACGTCTCACGGCGCATGAATTTCTTCGGAATGAGCAACACTCTGACTACTGAACTGCCAAGCATCACCAATCATGGCACAGTCAAGAGTCAGCGAGCCCTAGACATAGACGAAGACCTGAAGGACATGAGGGAGGAGACTTTCACCAACTACGAGGTTGATACGATGGAAAAATATGCTACGAAGAAACTTAAAGACCTCCAGGCCTTCGATGAAAACTAACCGCAGTAACTGCAAACGGTATCTAGAGTGGAACACACAAACGATAGTTGCTCTATCTCATCACCATAACTCTCCTTTCCATCTTTCTCGCTTCTTCCCTCGCCTGTCTTAATTGATGACTGCTCATCTGCATCACACCATGATCATCTCACTGGACTGGCATTTTAATTTCACAAAAACAAGTTTTAGCGTTTGTCACCGTTTCCACAGAGATTAGTGCAATGTAAGCAATTCACCATAATATTGGCAAGTTACCAAACAATTTTTGAATTGACCTTTCAAAGCTTTTCGATGGACGAGCTCCATTTTGGCCTTCACAACGCAGAACTGAATACGATACTGGCTTCAACTGAGCCAACCTATTATAAACTATCTATATATATATAGGCGTAGACTCTGGGGGGCAGCCGGGGCATGTGCTCCCCCCCAATAATTGAGTTTTCACTGTACCTCCAAGTGTAGAATTAATAACCAAAAGCCCCAAATATTTTGGACAAGTTTACACCATATATATATATATATATATATATATATATGTATATATATATATATACAAATTACAGAGACTTGCAAATGGTCTTCATTCCCACTTTTGTCTGTTTCTGGATTGACCAGTATCTAGATTTAACCTAGAAACAAGGCATCAGATGTTTCTGATTAAACCCATATTCCATATGGCAATCCACTGGGCAGAATCAACCGAGATCCAAGAGGCCACAGAAGCTGGAGAAGGCTTACAACGATGAACAATCTGTGAAAAACATCAGATTTCAGCACATCTGACATCTGGCAGACAGAAGAACAGAGCAGTAATGTCTCAACCACCACAGCACACATGCACCAAAGAACGTCTGCAAAAAATGACCTGCTTTGGACCCATCCCTCCCCTTGTCCGGATTTGGCCTGACCCTCCCCTATTGAAGACGTCCGCATCAGAGGGGGATTGCCCAATGAAATGGTTATTGATCTGTTTGCAATGGAACATTACTGACATACCAATTTAGTACCTGACTGAAGTTGGTATTTCAGTCTCAGGTTATACTGATAAAACTATATCAAATTTAGATACGGACGATCATACTGGTCATAACCCCCTTGTCCACAATGGGATGACCCCTCCCAAACCCTCAATGTGGACGTCCTTTATGGACGACCCCTTAGTGCAGCTTGAAACAAAATCCAACCACTTCACATTGAATAAGCAGAGCCAGATGTTGAAAATGACTCAACATTGCATGCTATCCAAGGTTTTCTTTTTTTTTCCCCGGAACAGATACTTAATTTTTGTCACATGATATATTCGTGTTATCAGTTTCGTGATAAAGGAATTAAATTTAATGAAACAACCAGCAATATAACAATAGGACAGTATTAATTAACCAAACAAGGTTAGTGTCAAAAAACCAATCCTGAAATGTTATCATCCATCTTGCTTATCCAAAACCAAGAACTGCTCACCACACAGCTCAATCCCCCCCCCTCCCATCTATAACCATCCTATGTAGAAACACATGTCTCTTTTAATCTGCTGGTTGGTCAAGTCAGACATACAATAGATACAGCAGCATCCGTGAATCTATCGATATGTCTGCTGCTGTTTGCGCTGAACGCTGGCCTGTCGTGCAACATCTTCAACTCTTCTCTGGAGAACACCTGTCAGCCACAAAAAAAACAACTCATCATCCCTCCCCATCATTATTCCAATTACAACTGCAAAACAACTGCACACAACTGCAACACATCAAATTTAAAATCAACCATCAAACCACAATACAGCAAAACTTCGTTATATCAAACCTCAAGAGACCATCATCAACAGTTTGATATATCCGAGGTTCAAAATAAGCGAGATATCAACATGTTCTATCAGACTATTATGCGAATGGATATGTATTGTACACGCTTTTCTATAGTGACTGTATATGGTCTTGACCCTGCTCATATTTCAATGAAATGATTGGGTAACATCTCACTTACAGCAACTATCAGCTGATGCCACTGCTGTCCGTAAGAATGGGTGCCATAGTTCCCACATATGGACAGTGTTAGCCCGAGATTCATAGGGTATGGGAACTGGCATTAAAACACATAGAGGCAAACAGGACATGTGTTCCACCAGGTGTAACCAATGGAACGCCCATTTTCAGGTTTTATGACATTCTCTACACTGTCTTCGTCACCCCATCTTTCAGACGCTCTAGGATTTGGGTCAATAAAATGAGGCTAAGGTAGGGTGGCAAAATTAGCGAACACCTAGGTTCAATTGACTGACCGCTCCCAGACATATAATGTGCATCAATCTTTGTCTCATACCTGGAACCAGCCAACAAACACAGTGTACGTTTAAAAAAGGTTAGTCCTTGTAATATGGGGCCACAGAACAACCTTCCATAGGCAACAGCAGTCACAGATCCATGCATGAAGCAAAATCTGCCACTGGGCAATAGGAGTGCAGCCAGTATAATGACTCTTGAGGCTATGATATGAAAGTGAAATCAATGTCACCATAGACTAAACCACCTCCCAGTGACCAGTCAAACATGTCTTGTCTCTTAGTTGGAGCCAGTGGGAAACAAAGCATATGTTATTTAATCATCAGTTAGCTACAACTAGGCCAAATGTATCGAGTTGCAGTGGCCCTGTAACTTCAACATATCTGCCAGCCCCACTGTTTGATAACAACTGAGAAGTGCATTCAAAATAAACAAAACTTCGATATCAGCAGGTTCGATAAAACACAGCTATGTGCTTGCATTGGTTGTGGCTGGGCCTTGGAATGTTATTCGATATAACCAGAAGTTCAAAATACCGAAGTTTTGCTGTAAATTGGAAAGGCTGTGTAACTGCTTGGTTGTCACTCTGCTTGTACTTAAACCAGTAAGATCCCTCAAAATGCATTAATGATTTTGATTCCTGTTTATGCATATTTGCAGTGAAACTCAAACTCCCAAAAACGAAAAGAAATGAAAACATAGAGAAGCTTGTGCTTCATGCAACCTATACTCTGCCAAGAATATTGTTTTATTATTATTATTATTATTATTACAGAGGTCTTATATAGCGCCCCTTCAAGGTTATCTACTCAGGAGCGCTCCCAGTCCAACCCCGGTCAAACAAGACAGTTTTAAGGCAAGAGTGGAACAGAGAAGAGCAATTTTAGTTGGAGGGACTTTTAGAGGATCTAGGTCAAACAGAAAGATAGGAAAATAATGGAAGATTCTATAGATCCTCAACTGCACAATGGATAGAGCAGGTACATAAAAAGCTAAGTCTGCTGCCTACTCCCAGAGGGAGTAGGCAGTGTACCTATCCCTGCATAGGAGCAGGGATACGTACATGGAATCAACTGCATATAATTTTAACACTGGTATGCAAACTGAGGGCCTGCTAGACTTTAAACTACAACAAAATTGATGAAACAACTACACAAGAGAAAACTTTTATCTCTAAGTATCCAAGTGTCTACACACAAGACAATGCTCCACAGTTGCCTGCTAGACTTTAAACTACAACAAAATTGATGAAACAACTACACAAGAGAAAACTTTGATCTCTAAGTATCCAAGTGTCTACAGCAAGACAATGCTCCACAGTTACTTTACCAATCAAAGGCCTACACTTTGCCATATCTCTTCACAAGCTAAGCTGACACATGTTCAGAAATAAATAGGAGTACCAGCATCAAAAACTAAAACCAATAATATTTTGTTAAAACAACATCAGCAAGACAAATATTAAAACAACAAAGTCACAGAAGGTAAAGCTATGATTTCCACCATATGATCATTCCAACTAGCTTTCATGGATTATGATTTTTTTATTGCATTTGGATTAAAATTTTGATTGTGATTGGATTAAGACTTTTATTGGAACTTCACTCGACTGATATATTGGCCATTATGACAATGGCTCTACAGAAGTCATTAGCTTAGAACAGTTGCACAGCTCAACAACAACAACAGTCAGTCAAAGTCGGGATCACGGTCTTCTCTTACCTGTCTTTTGATCGATCCACTGCAGGGAATCTACATGAGCATTCAGGATTTTCGCAATCTGAATCAGCTACAAAAGAAACAGATTAACAATTATAGAACAATTCAAAGTGCTTCTTAAATAGTGAAATTCTCAAAATTTGTACAACAGCTATGTGACACTCGATAACCATAATCAACTTTTGTAACCTTTGATAAGAGTAAATAATTTCAAGTTGAAACAAGTGATAATCCGCATTCGTGATATTATCTTAGGTTAATTTACTGTAAAATGCCTATATGGGTGGAAGTCGGTCTTCTTCGAAATAAGTATGGTTATCTATATACTCGTAGGGACAAAGGCAATGCAAAGCTTTAAGCACAGGGGTTATATGTTCATATTGACCTATTAGTTATTGCTTTAGCCAGAGTTCTCAACTCTCTGCAGCATGTTTGACATTGATACCAGTAAGAAGCAAACTAGGTAACTTGAAAGCAATGCGTTTTCCACATATCCTTGAAGACATGGGCATGAATATGTCACGAATAAACATACATGATGACTTATAAATACTATTTACATGGTCAGTGATAGACATGATAGAATTGAAAACAACGCCTACGTTACGAGCAGTTGATTCACTCAGTTTCAAAGATTTAAGACAATCAAAGTTTAGGAGCAAGTTCACTATCTAAGTAGGTGGAATGGTCCAATGGTGATGAGGCTTCAATCACAAATAAAGAAATATTGTCAAAAAAATATAAAATCCCCATGGACTAGAGAAAAAAATGTACAAATGCAAACTTGGACACAGCAGAGCTTAAAATATGTGATAATTGCTGAGCAAATTCCAACCACTTGATCAAAACAACATGTCAGATTGAAAAACGAGCATCACGGCCAAACACAAGTGCTGCATATCACGACTATAATAATCATAATACCGACTCACTGGGTCATTGTTATCTTGTGTGCTTGTACCAGAATTGAGATGTTCAACAATTTCTTTAAGATCAGACGCCATGCGCTTCAGCTGCGAGTCCACATTCTCTGCCAGTTTATACCTAACAGAAAACCAAAATAAGCATTATTTTTCAACCTCACCGGGAGAGTAGGCATCTTGTTACCAAGAGATGACGATGAGACAATTTGTTAACACGCCAGGAATTAGACTGTCATCGGAAAAAAGGCACAAGATGCACATAAAAGGGTCATATATTTCAAAATTGGATATGACAAAAAAACAATAACTGATATGACACTCCTAGAAGTTCTGTTGACCTATGAGTTGCCAACAGGAACACTGAATAAACATTTTGTATGATGCCTTTTTGAATATTCACATATTCAACCAAAATTTGAATGAATGAAATCAGTGTTTCAGCAAAACCACAGACCATCTTTAGCACAGGAAAGCATTGCCAAGGCAAATGAATGAGAGTCACAGGTTTATCTTTCTGTCTGTGAGTTGAAACCCTTTCCTGGTCCCAAGTTAAAGTTGGAAATTGTGAAATAATTGACGCAGCTTTGGTTTTTGATCAATGTGATGAACAATCATTTCATTACATGCGCTGGACCCTTGCTATAAGATACAACATTCAAGCACAATATGGTCATAGCCATGGGTCCAAAATTCGGGAAAGGACTCATACAGCGTATATATCACCACTGAGCCGATATATTTCTTTTCTCATTGCTGAGCTGATCGTATGTCAACAGTTGTGTATTTGCTGCTATAATAGCATCAACGTCAACATGTATTTCTACCAGTTGCGGTCTCTTTCTCGAGACTTGTCCAACACTTTCTTCTCTGCTCTAAAGACTGTTCTCTTTTGTTAGAGTTGGGAGCAACTCTGAACAGTTGCCTTAAAGGGGTGCTATATAAATGCTTGATTGATTGACTGATATGTGTATGTTTATATGTACAAACACATTTGATATAGCACCTTTATTCATATCATAAAAGCACTGAGAAGCATACCTATGCATTTATATATCACCATTAAGGAACTATTCATACGATCTGTTTTCAAACATTCTACATCCTAACCATCTAGTGATTCATCAGATGCAAATAAAGGCTACTTAATTACTTACTTACCTTTCATTCTAGTATCATGTAAACGAGTCGCAGAGGAGCACCTTTTGATAGGCACTTACAGGGCACTACATACATGTCCAGCTACACCAAAATCAAACTGAACATTCTAAATTCCTACTTGAACACTAAGACTGGCTGATACGTTTCCTAGCAACTCCTTGGAATGGGTCTTCCTAAATTTCTACATATGCATTGAGGAGGTGAGGAGAGATCTTACGTGTGTTCTCTTTCGAGATCAGCGTGCTGTTGATAAGTGATGGGCGGAAGCTGTTCAAGTGCCAGTTCAAGTGGCTTCAGCATGTCTTCCAGCTCACTCTGCTGACCCAAAATGAAGTCCAGCTCTTGGTCAAGGCGCTGCTGGTCAGTCTTCACTTTCTCAACATTACTGTTTAGCTGCGTTATCTATCAACAGAACAAATGTTACAGTTGCATTCACCAGTCCAGGGAGTGACACAAAGGATTGGATTCGGCTGCAGACTGGTATGCGATCAGAGGTCTTGTTAGATGGCTGATAAAGTTTGTTCTTTTCTTTCCCAGATCATAGCAGAGATCTGGTGAAGTTTCAGCCTATCCCATTCAGTATCTGAAGTGAAGCTCAAGATTCCAAACAAATTTGTACACATTCTAGGGACACAGTGAAGAAAGAGTAACATATGTCACTAATTCATTCATTTCATAATTCAAATTAATTTTCATTAAGCAAAAATATTCACTTTATGTAGTCCCTCCTAGTAAGTCCTGGATATTACTTGCCATGCTTTATGCTAAGATACAACCACAAATGTAAATGTAAAGAATAGTGTAAGTATAACAATATCACTCTGATCAAATAATCATTTTGTTTATATGAGTATTTTATGACATGAATAAAATAGTTAATTCAATTAAAATGGCACCTTTAAAATACCAATTCAACACCAATAAAAACGTAAATACAATACACAGATTTGTTAATTTGTTAAGTCCATTGTTTGAACTAAACTTGCATCACATAAATATCCAGAGACTACTGTTTAAAATACACAAAGACTATTGTTTAAAACACACAAAGAGAGTTAAAGAATCGGTTGATGATTTATCCAAGTCAATTTGACACGTGGCATTACATATTGACTTGGCAACTGAGTTCTGTGTATAACTACACGCTATATTATTATGGTTAGAGTGGACCTTTGTTCGTAAGAATCGACATGGGGAGCTCATTATTCAAGTATAAAACGATCTAACAATAAAACTTGAGAAACTTTGATTTTGTATAGTGAAGCTAAGCTCAAGCTCATCATATTTGCCAATGGAACAACCACAACGAATACTTATAAAAAGTTCACTTCTTTCCAAAATGAACCACCTGGTGTCTGACTGAATTCCTATGATATCAGATTTCACTGAACCACAAGTACAACCTAAAGAATTCCATTTCATGACTTATCTCACCCAATGCAAAAAAGGATCATGCAAATGAAACTTCATGTAAAAGAATCTATGACCTGCTTCCATCAAAACAGATAAAAATGCACATAACTTAATTGGTTCTGAATACATAGATGAAGGTCACTGCCCTACGTATATTTGAATTGATTAATAGTAACTGAAACTCTACCTAAACACTGATAAATCCTGTCTGCTGCCTTTCCCACTGACAACACGCACGCTTTATCCAATCTCAACATTCCTTCTACACAAATTCATTGATGAATTGCTCCCTTTCCTTGTGCTCTGCAATTCATCACCAGCCAAAGGATGTCCATCAGTGGATTAAAAACGTGGAATTGTTCTACCAATCTTGAAGAAGGAGAGTCTGGATCTGGAAAACGTTACCAAGTAACATCATGCCGAAGCTCCAGTTTAGCTTCAGGGACGTTCAACTGAGACACTTCTTCTGACACTCATCTCAGACATATCTGACACAACTGATTCTGATCGTGTCATGCTGCTTGCTCACCTGGACATGGGGGAGCTCATTATTCAAGCTCAAACCATTCAAGCTCAGACCATGTCAAACGCTGCTTGCGCAGCGTTTGACATGGTCGAGAGTGAAATATTATAACCTCTTTAGGAAACACTGGATAACCTCTGGAATCGATGCACACTTTGAATCTGACAAAGATGCAGTATTTTTGCTGGGCACACGTCAGGCACTTACAGAACCAAAGGTCCATATGCAGTTAAACATTGACGAAAGTATGACAAAGTTGCAATTCCATGATTGAAACCAACAGCCTGTCATCTGCAACCAAGTGTGCTACTGAACAGAGATTTATCAATAGCAAATCATGTGAACTTTCTTTGCAGATCCTGCTTGTACCAGTTGCTTCTGTTTGTGCCAACTCCAATCCATCCTAAACTGTACCACTTGAGTCAAAGCCCACAAGCCAAAATATTTGCAGTTATCACAATATATGCAAGAGATGCTACACTGGCTTCCTGTTGCCTAGATCAACCCACTGGTATGTGCCTCAACTGTCAGCAGTGTCTCAGCACACTTCAGGGAGCTTTGTGTCCCCATCTCAAGTCAACTTGTTTGGCAATCATTACGACCTGCTGCCTGTAGAGATATGCATGTGCAGTAAATTCTTCACTTCAACTTGAGCCCTTCAGCGGTTTGGGACTACCCTCCAGAAACAATCTTCCATTGCATTCATGTACTAAAAAAATATGCACTGTGCAGCAATATTTTCAAACTCTCCTAAAACATACTTGATGAGATCAGTTAAACAGCCAAGCCAGTGCTCAGCACTTTTGTGAGATACCTAAAATGGCACTGTATTAAGTGTCTTGATACATATTATCTATCTATCTATCTATCTATCTATCTATCTATCTATCTATCTATCTATCTATCTATCTACAAATTTATATAGCGCCCTTCAAGAAATATACTCACTGATGTCTGCAAGAATATAACACCTCTCAATGTAAATTGTACTTTCGCTATCAATATAGACAAAGGATCAGTATAATGCTATATATCTAAGGTTGTGCTCAGTCAAATTCTGACTTTGACAGTAACCAAGATTAAGTTTAATCAATACAGAGCACTTTGAAAGGCCTGCCTTGTGACCTCATAAATGCAAATGGTTTCATTAGGAAAATGCAGCTAATAGTTACCATGTCACCGTTTTCAATAAGGAGACGATCCCAGGCATTGACTTGTGTTGCCTGATCCAGAAACACGGCCTCCTGCTCTTCCAATTCCTGTGTCCACTTGTTGATTGCTTCCTCCAGCTGGCGATAGTTCATAGATGGCGCTGTTGACACTGCCCCACCAGCAGATGTACTAAAAGCAAAAACGCAGCAATAACCAACAACAAGACCCTTCCTCTAAATCAAAAACAACAAGTAAACTGGCAGCTGAAAATAATTTTACAAATAACAGAAAATTTTTCTGAAACTGAATTACAGGGTGATGAGGTAAAATCTCACATGATGACAATGACAAATCTATGCTAATAAAAAAACAATCAGAAGTATCAGAAATATACTGGAGTTGATTGCTAATCCAATGAACTTGAGTATCAAGCGGGCAGACCCGGCAGAGGGCTGGTCATCTTAAATTAAGCAACTTTGTGGGTTGGTGAATTGAGCTTGCAGAGCAGGTTTAACACCTTCATTCTGCTTATCTCTTATTCTACAGCTCATGACCAGTGTGGCAATCTATTGACCAAGATTCCAGTCACCATCAGAGTCTTTCACTGAAAGTTCACTCTCCTACTGGAACATCTACAGCATCGTCATCAAATGATAGTTGCTTCAAAGTGAAATCATAGTCCCAATCTATTTGGGAAAAATCAAGGTTCAAATCCGATGTCAGAATAACTAGAAGTAAATCAGTTTACAGTTCCCTACTGCATTACCTAGATGAACCGACAGAGGGATTACCAGAAGGTTTAGAGATAATAAAAGGTGATTGGTGGTCTTTAGTCAATACACAGCACTTTGAAAGGCCTGCCACTGTACATTGTCTTACTAAAAATTCAAGCAGTCTTTTACAAGGAACATACATAGTTGCAGCAGCTTGGGCAACAGATGTTGGTGCTGGAACAGATACAGTGCTTCCAGGGAATGTCAGAGAGTAGCCTGAATTTGTGGCCGTAGAAGCCGCAGCAGGCAACGAGCCTGAGGACACACCAAAGCCTGCAGCTGGTGCCAGTGACGACGATGTAGTGCTGGCTGTTGCTGTTGTTGGTCCTGCTGACAGTGAACCCATTCCTCCTGCAGTCATTCAAAGCAGTCATTCTTAAAATGCACAGCCACAAAGAAACTCAACATTAACACAGACTTCTTACTACAGATGGCAGAGAAAAGGACCACTTGTCATTTACTATATCAGCTGGAAAGTGATCTTTCCTAGAAGCAGAGGCGGATTAAGGCATGTTCAACATGTTCGGCCGAACAGGGGTCCCCACACTTGAGGGGCCCCCACACATGTAAAGAAACTTTTTTCAATATTTTTATAATTATTGTTATTTGTTAAGTCTAATTATAATAGTAAAAATGAGCAAAAAACTCGGAACAAATTATTCGACACTACCGGGGTACTTATTTAATATACACAAATACACATCTTTGGCACGTGTGTGGGCCCCTATTGGAGTTTCCATTATCAGGCAGATTCATCTCAAAAATCAGCCAGAAATGCTAGTAAGAACTATTTTTACTTGCTTATTTAAACACTTACTACCCTACGGCACAATAACGGCCTATTGTTACATCATTTCAATTATGAAACACGTTTTTTGTTAACAAATTTAAATTTAAGAATAAAAGCCCTTTTTTCGTCACTTTTATTATGAAGCACGTCTATTGTAGGCCTATAAGTTTTAATTTTAAAACCAAAGGCCCGTTGTTATGTCACTTCAATTATGAAACATATTATTTAGTAATTTTGAGATTTAGGGAATAGGCTATTGTTACGTCACTTCACTGACTTCAGTTATGAAGAAGTGCATTGTTATTATAAGTTTACATTCAGAGAATAAAGGCCTTTGTTACGTCACTTCAGCTATGAAAAAGTCTACTGTTAATAAGTTTAAATTTAGACAATAAAGGCTTATAGTTACGTCATTACAGTTAACTTAAAACGTCTATTATTTTTAATATCAGATATAGATAGGCCTAAATGTTGCGTCACTTCAATTAGAAAAAGTCTATTAATGTTATTAAGTTTAAATTTAGAGAATAGGCCTAGGTCTATTGTCACGACATTTCATTTGTGAAACACGTTTATTGTTTGTAATTTTAGATTTAGAGAATAAAGGCCATTCTTACGTCACTTCAATTATGAATAGGCCTGTCTATTGTTATTAGGTTTAAATCTAGAGAATAAAGACCTATTGTTACATTTTGCTCACATCAATTATGATCGACACACGCTTCCATAATGAAACACGTCTATTGTTAGTAATTTTAATTATTATTATTATTTTCAATATTATATAATTATTGCTGTTTTTGTTATTATATTTATTGCTCTTGTTATTATTACTATCAGCATCATCATTATTATTCGGCATTGCGTATAAATGGCGCCAAATGTAGATTCATTGGGCGCCATTATAATCACTTAACGGTCTTGAAAGGGAAACGATGCGCAATTTGGTATCCCCACTTTCTAGGCCAAAGTTACGACTCTGACCTGACCGGAACTGAAGTGCTATGTGACACATTATAAACTGACGCCATTTTATTGTGTACCCTCTACAGTATACAGCCGTTGGGGCCCCCACAGTTTTACTGAACAGGGCCACCACATTTGTTAATCCGGCCCTGCCTAGAAGACCACGAATATTGATTTTTGCACCTATTACTACACCTACATACCTGGCTCACTGTGCCACAAACCGTATTAAGAATTTACTTGCAACCCGTTTACACGGCAATCCGCTTAACAAGCAGTTATACCAGGTCTCCCAATGACACCTATTTGACATGCGATGCCTGTTAACATACAGCACAAGGAACTTGCAATGCAGCAGTTTGAATAAGCTATGGAAGTCGAGAGAGAGAGTGAGAGCTAGGATGTTTCCGCAGATGCCAAAATCATACTTGATTAGTTGGGCTGGGTAGATTCCCTTGAAGGGGCGCTATAAATTCTCAGAATGAATGAACATAGGCTATTATGATAGGGTCAATTGGTGCTGAAAGGCCTCTTTATATCACCCACTTGCTATTAAAAGAAAACATAGTCACCAACTACTCAAGCACGATGAATAAACTCTGAAGATGAATAAAAGTATAGACAGATGAAAAGAAAATCGCAATGCTGATAGCACCTAGACTGAATCCAGTGGATGCCGTAGTTGTTGTCGAGGCAGGCTGTGTGGAGGGCGTGGCAAAGGAGAACCCAGCTCCACCCAATGCCCCAGCTGACGTTGTGGCAGGTTTGGATCCTGTCAGCAGTCCTCCCAGAAGAGAAGTGGGAGCAGTTGTAGTTGTAGCAGAAAGCGGTGCACCACCCAACTTGAAACCTAACATAAATCATCACCATGACAATCAGTATGCACTATGCATCTGATTTATACTTTCTAATTAATGCAAGCAATCATTATGTATAGATGCCTGGAAAAATCTGAGAGGTTTATACCACATCTTAATAAGAATTAACATTGTAAAGATCCCAGTGCATAGTAGAATATAGGGGAAGCACTCATTTCGTCCACTTTAGTCCAAGCGCTGGCAATGGATAAATCAGACAACATACACCAGAATGAAATTACATACCGCTTGGTGACAGAGACACAAACAACTAGGGTTGTTACACATGAAGTCCACTGTGCAGAGGTGACCCTGGAATCTCCCAATTACACAGCCAGCACACTGACTGAACAGACGACCTCAAATGGTCTTTTCTCTTTCTCAACTTATTATAACAGGTGACTTCAATATGCACATGGACACTGAACACTGCTTCAGAAAAGTCCTGCAACTCCCATCTCCTTTCCAACTCATGATCTTGGCCATACACTTGATCTCTTTTATAACCCTTTCTATCTCTTCCACTATCTAAAATAAATCTCTGCTTCCGAGTCATATTTCTCCGACCATACCATCATTACTGGCTCTTAGCTTACTATCACCAACAACTCTGGCCAAGATTCGCAATGCAATCTTCTCATCTTCTGATAAGCAGTTTGTTCTACACTTCATTCCTACTGCTCCTGTAAAAGACTGGTTTGATGTCTTGGCCCCAGTTAACACATCCATTCTCAACCTGTCTCCAGTGGTGTAGTCCTAAAAAATGAAGTGGGGGAACGCCTGGAAATTGAAGTAATTAATAAATGTAATTATGTAAATTTATACATAGGAATTTGTTATTTAGTATAAAGCCAACACATATATAAATATATCTGCGAAACTGCGAAAGGCTCCAGTAAGTAAGCAGTTGAAACTGTGAGTCTTGAAGTCTTCTTTGTTCATTTATTTCAGCAGAAATGCCGCAAAATAGTGAGGGATCGCGTTCCCTCCCTGGAAAAAAGTGCGGGAACGGCGTTCCCCCGCGTTCCCGCCCCACTACACCACTGCCTGTCTCTCTTGCTGAAGGTTCCTTCCCAAATTTATGAAATACTACTAGAATCACCTTCAACATTCTTTGTTATCACCACTGATAATTCACTCGTGAACCCTGACTTCATATGTACTTTCCATGTGCAAGTATTGCTTCTTTCACATTTCCGACTCATATCATGACTAAAGAACAACTGTTGTTCTTATCAGCCAATCCAGTGCTGCAACGTAATCGTCCTTTAATTTCTAAACACTTAAAAAAGTTAAAAATTCTCCAACCCCACCCAGGGAACCTACTGACCAGATGCACCAAATCATTATCAATGTTTAAATTCATTCGCAAGACCCACTATTTCATTCTGTCCTGTTCAATGGCTGTGACTTGGCCTTGTATATCCAAAATTCACATTAACTTATATATGGACTCAAAATATAAACAAATAAATGTACAGGATTGGTGTGTGCACTCCATTTGTGCATTTCAATAATTGTAAATGGCCTGGGCTGAACATACTACAACTAACAAGAAGAGTTCCATGACATTTCCATGGCAAACTGTGGCATAGACAGTTGCTGATAGCACCATTCACACACATCACACCACAACATAAGCTCCAGCATTTAAATGGTTGCATATAAACTACATGCACTACTCAGAGAATTTTAAAATAGTCCCACAAAATATGGCTGCAAAAAACCAATGCAAATGCATCTGCAGCTACCAAGGACTGATGCTGCAAATTTAAAATCAACAATGCAAATGGTGCCAGCATTACAAAGGCATCTAAGACAGCAAAACATCATAAATGACCTAGACGCATTCTGTCTTACACCCAACATATCAGCTGTTATAAAATATAACAAAATATTGAATAGTAGTATATTCTTAAATTATAGCCGGTTACACAATATGATCTAACATTAGAGTAAAACTCCATGGAATCCTACCCCCAAGAGAAGGCTGTGCTGTGGCTGCATTGGTAGGGGCATTTGAGGCACCTAGTCCACCTAGTGCTGGTGCAATCCCTCCACTGAAAGGCAACTGCATTGAACCAGCTGTTGTGGTTGCAGCAGTACTCCCCAGCCCTCCACTAAAGCCAAACATGGATGCAGTTGCAGTTGTGGTGGTGACAGACGTTGTAACTGCTGGTTGTGCAGTCAGGCTGAAACCACCAGCTCCTCCAAAGCTAAGACCTACAAGTAAAAATGCCTTATTCTAAAACAGGCAAAAAGCATAGGAGCATGGTCAAACAAAAATATGAACTCAGCAATCCAATGACAGGAAACTCTCTCTCTCAATCCAGCTGAAAGAATGGAAGGCTGAGTGGAAACCAAACAGCCTGCTAAAATCACCAATTCTCAATACAACCCCATGAACCTAATGCCACCTCCATCACCACAGCCTCACGAATGCTACTACCACTTGGACCAGACATCACTCAGTGGCACTCCTAATTCCTTTATATTACTCGATTTACCTAAAGGCTTCAATCAGAAATGCAAACCACGAGGGTTAAAAGCAAACCTATGTGCTGGTTGCACAAAAGTGAACCAAACTGATCTCTGAGCATAAACCAGTCTAAGCTCTGACAAAGCCGTAAAATGCATTACACTAAGGACTGTTAGCTGTTTGAAATCGATCAAGTATGACTCCTCCATTTTCATGATTCAACGGCTTGAATTGGATCAAACTAATTCTGCACCTGGTATTTTACCTTATCTTTGTCTAGAAATGTGATTTGATAGTATTTTAAGGTCAAAATGACATTCAAATATCCAATTTTAAGAACAAAACAATCACTACTACGGTTAATGAATGCCTATCAGGCAAAAAATTGACTGAAATGGAATGACTTGTCTATCCTATAAATATAATCAGATGAATATGTTACAAGAGGGTGTCTTACATTTTAGCCAAAATCGCACAGAAAACATAGACATCTTAAAGGCACTGGAAATGCAGCAGCATTCCACCACTAAAAAAGTTGGGTCTGTCGGTGGCCATAAAAGCACATGCACTCATATGTATTTGACTATCTGTGTATGGGTGAGCCATATGTGATCTATTGATTTTACAAAAACTTTGCCATTTTTGTGTCACTCTGACTTATACAGAACAGTCACATATAGTCCGAAACATACGGTAGGCAATTTACCTGCATGCCAAGAAACTTGTAACATATGGTTACCTTGTTGCAGAATTACATTGCATAGTAAACAGAAATCACTAATTAAATCCAACTGTAATTAATAATGAATTGAAACCTGATGGTTTTGTTGCATTCAGTGAAGATGGATTGAAGCCGAGTGACAAACCGCCGCCACTAGCAGGTATTGTATTTGCAGCTGCTGTAGTGGTTGTACTAATAGCACCAGGAAAACTGAAACCGCTCAAATTTCCACCAAATCCTTGAAATCCACAAACAAAAGTCCTAATATTACATTTTGCCAAAAGCAACACGATGCACAACAAGTGTAAGGTATTGTACATTGACTAAGTGGAATTTGACTTAGAAGTCATGGTCCATGGTTCAGCTCTTAGTAAAGTCAGTGTATGTCCATTTCAGTCAGTGTATGTCAAGCAGGCCACATAAACAGCCCATGTTGCAAAACCTGTTGACTGTGTCAATGAACATCGACCAGAGGAAGTTAAGGTGATTTACTGATCTTAAAGTCACAATGATTTCATGCGTTCCTAATCAAGCAAAGTGTTATGGCATAGGTAGTTGTATGATGTACAATAGTGTGAATAATCTTGAACACTTGCCTGACGAGCCTAATGAAAAGCCCCCCGTGGTAGTTGTTGGCTGCGTACTGGCTGCTGCAGGGTTCGTATTAAACATGGACCCAGGCTGCGTTGTTGGAGCATTTGAAGTACCAAACGAGAAACCACCTCCACCACCAAAATTAAAACCAGCACACATGATGAATCTGAAAGTATACCATAAGGCATAAACACATATGGTGACATATATATCAAACATGAGAATGTAGTTAACTAATTATTTAAACATGGGATTGCAGAAGATGCTGAGTGACACGAGCACCCTTCAAATGTAAAGCCAGCAACTGCCAACCTGGCGTGTCATCCGTCAGTTGACGTGTATCTTCTATGTCTGCCAGTTGCTACAAGTGCTCATCCCTCATACAGCATCGAATAGGTGTCAAACATTATTTTACTGTGCATGTGATTCCACAGTCAGTTTCTATGCATTTTGAGCCAATGAACACTTCTCAGCAATTAGCTTCTCAGCCTCCTTTGCCTATAAATTTGGTTCTCTCTCTTAACAAACTTCATATTTACTTTCTCTTAGCATGAAGCACCTTCAAGAGCTTTCAGAAAGGAATAAAAAATAAATAAATATACACACAAAAGCATAACTACAAATGTATAACATCATATAACTGATCACAAAATACATGTCATTTGCTCCTTTGTTACACCGTTAATATGTAGCAACCCTGAGGTCGCTTTATCATTCCCACAGAGTTGTGGCAAAGAGGGCAGTTTTAAAACAAAGTTCTGGGAACCCAATGCAACTTGTCGTCAGTGTTAAACACCAACTTCAGTCAGACAGTCTGTACTGTGTTTGTTCTAATTACAAGCCCATCAGCAGTCTCAAAAACCCTATCTCACGTCTCAGTCCTACAAGATCAACGAGGTAGGGGCCATCCATATATTACATACACAAAAATCCGTGAAAATTGGACCCCTCCCTGTTCGCACACGTACTTTTTCCACCCCCCACCTGCGTACGTACAGTTGACGCACCCCCCAAGACCAACTGCATAATGTGTCAGTTACATAGGCCCAGGCAGCGACTGTCTGCACTTTAGGTCAGATTGAAGGATGAGTAATCAATGGACTCACTGTTGAGTTGTGTGATAGTTTAATAATAGCCTTCAGAGGCAAGGTGGCATACAAGTGACACCTCTCCCACAGTCCTCCTTCCTCTGGTAGTACCTGATAGCTGGGAAGAACTCTAGCTCACTTGAAGGTCAATCAATTTGGGTACATAAATTATCAGTAGACCCCACCCGCCCCCACCCCATTTGCACGTGTATGCAAGTATATTTTGTTATTGTAACAAGTTGCGCACATGTCAGCTTGCATTGAATAAACGAAATTGATTGATTGGTTGATATGCATTTCGGTTACCCCTTCCCCTCCCCCTCCATGCGTACGTAATATATGGATGGCCCCTAGCCTGGAGTGCAGCAACTCCAGCTGTATTATTCAGCTGGAGTGCGGACCTTTGCAAAGGGGATGGGAGGACAATGGCAAATGGCAATGAACACTGACAAGGGAAGAAGACGTCCAAATGAGTCATTGTTGTGAATGTCATCTATGGACGATCCTGATGAATTCTTGCTGTTAATGACTGTCTTTTGCACCCATACGCAGCTTGTTCGATTTTAAGCTATGACAGGGATAAAATTATGGTCAGATCTCATGCATCTTCAGCCAATCTCTAATAAATGCTACCTGAAAACTTTTTCAGACTGCTTCATTCTAACCTGTGCATAATTGGGGTTCAACTAAAATTCATGTACTCTTTCTTATTTTAAAATTTTACCCAACTTGCTGTAAGCTCGTTTACATGGAAGGACACAGCCACATGTCAATTGTAGATTTAATCAGAAGTGTGTGCGCGTATGAACAAGTGTGATATCAGTGGGTTCTTACTGCTTGTCATTTCATCTTAAAGTTCATCTCAAAGTGAAATTTTGCTGAAATTCTTTTAAGTTCAAACTGTTACTGTGATCAGTTTTGCATGTCAGTGTTATTTACTGAGTTCACTGTAAATTGTTAGTTTTTGGACAGTTTCTTTCTGCTATTCGTGATTAACCTCAATGTCGTTGGATAGACCATTTGTGATCAAGGGAATAACAGGTTCCACAACGACATTACATGATAATTGACACCTAAACACACATCTCTATGCTGTCGAAATGCAATGAGATGCTTTGGAATGACATCGACCCTCCACCAAAGAGGAGTTCTACCATCAGTTGAATGGCTCTGTGACAGACCTACCTCATGGCTCAAATGATGCCTGGACATCTTCTACCACCTACAAGGGACAACACTGGACGGTGGCGACGCACATCACAGACACTACACAATCTCCCAGTGTCGTTTTATGGCTTTGACAATGATTATCCCCACATTCGGAAAATGGTGTCATCTGTCAACTCTATTTTAGGGTATTTCAGTGTTTTCCGTACCCCACCACAGATCTCTTTGCTCTGCAACAGGGTTATTCTCCATCCCATAACAGTATAACATGATGCCTTGGAATAGGCTTCCACACAACCTTCAACAAGTGCTTCTGTCTATGCCTCTAGTTACCAGCAGTTGAAGTCATTCTGTTTGATCAAGGTCATTGACACTGTCGGACCAGGAGCATCTCTGTAACATTTTCTTGCAGAGGCACCATACAAAATTGCACTTGCAAATTAAGTACTATGTATAATGTAAATATTTGTTGTGCAATAAATGTTACAGAGCAAACTTCTTGCAAACGTACTTCAAGTAATAGTATTGCTCAAGGAAGCAGTGCCAAAGTACTCGGAATGATTAAAAGAACAATAATTAGCAGAGAAAAAGAAATAATGCTCGAATTATACAAATCATTGGTCAGACCTAATTTGGAGTATTGTGTGCAGGTGTGGTGTCCATATTTGAGACAGGATATAGAAAAACTAGAGAAGATACAAAGGAGAGCAACGAAGATGATCAAAGGATTCGACAAACTGGCATATGAAGAAAGACTGAGGAGATGCAAGCTGACAACATTGGAGGAAAGAAGAAATAGAGGAGATTTAATAGAGACATTCAAGATGGTGACAGGAAGAGATAAAATACCAGCACAAAGGCTCTTTAAATTCTCAAGTAACAACAGAACTAGAGGGCACAGCTACAAGATTGTTAAAAATCGGCTGGGAAAATAATGCAAAGATTCTTCAGTGCCAGAGTAGTGAACAATTGGAATAAGTTGGACGAGGGGACTGTTACTGCGGACTCGGTTACTGCATTTAAGAAGAAACTCAATAAACTTGGATACTAGAACGAGGTGCAATTGAGAGGAAGCTCGAGAGAGTGGCTCTGACACAGATGAAAGTCTTCTGAGCCACTTAAAACCTTGTTACGTTATGTTATGTTATATTTCTACACCAGTCACCAAATTTCTGTCACCAGTGTCAGGGAAAAGTATGCAGAAAATAACTTGGCATCAATTGTTTAACATATTTTCCTCTCACCCTCAAGCGATCATATTCATAAGCAACTCATGATATTTTGATAATCCTCAAGAAATGGCCAAATTGCCGTTGCCATAGTTGTAAACAATAAGGTTAGCCTACACTGTGAGAGAAATCAAAGTGCTGCAAGCAACTGGAACATATATATCATAAGTTATAAATCACAAAGTGGTTCCTATGACAACAAGCGCAGCACCATAAAATCTAAAGTGGTTCCTATGACAACAAGCGCAGCACCATAAAATCTACTGTGAGTGAAAAACATGAGGAACACACAGCTATGTGCCCAAAAGCAAATTCTCATTCTACAAATATCTTCCACTTATTTCTTTGCTGAATTATGTCATCTTGGCCTAGATGAACCAAAGCGGCTATCTAAGCAAAAGGACAAATAAATGCGCTGTTCAGAGCATGTGCCATGATTTAATTAGAATTACATCCGGCTGTAAAAGTCGATATTATAGCGCTGTACTACGGTCCATATGCTCCACACGTTAACCGGTATGGCGTGTGAAGTTAATTGCTTTGGGGGACATAAAATGACTTTGCATTAAGCGGAATGGTGTGTTAAACGGGGGCGTGTTAACGAGACCAGAGAGAGACGATTTGAGGACATCCAGGAATGTAGAGACTAAGACATAGACCCAGCATGGCCTTGATGCATCTCAATATACTGCCTATTCACATGTTAATTTGTAGTTTTAGTCTAAAATCGATTTCGGGATACGGCCGATATTTGTTTCGGGGATTCGAGAGAATTCGGTACGCAGATTCTACCCGAATCCCGAATCGCCAAAAGCAAAATTTGCCGAAAGCAGTTTTCTGCCAAGCGTGCGATTTGCCGAAAACTAGTTTGGACCCCAATCGCCGTGTGTAACCAGATGTATTCACCTTTTACAAGCCTCTCTTTAATGTTTACTTGTTTGAAAATTGGTTACCGAATAAAACTGAATTGAACTGAAAAAATAATGCATTTATATATTACTTTAATAGGAGCAATTGCAGTAACGGGGTCGATTGGTATCGGATAATATTTAGTATCTTTTGCAGTGCTGTCATTGGTCGCAGGAAACCGGTGCTGCTACGCAGTGATTGGCCGCTTTAAAGACTGATCCCGCTTCTAAATTAAATTAATATTGTAATCGTTCAGCCTGCTTCTAGTTTAAGTTATATTTGGTAATTGCGAAGACTGAGTGCCTCCCTATATAAACAATATGGTTGCCACCGACTTCGCTCCAATAGAGCGCCGCTGCCTACCAGCCACATCCCACAATGCAATGCGCTAAGTAAGTAAGTGGAACACCTGAAGTCAAATTAAAATGAACTTTAATTAGATTGAAAATTAAAATATATGCATACATATTAAGAAATGGTTTAATACGTTATATATAAAATGCTACCTACCAGGAACATCCCTCAATGCAATGTGCTAAGTAAGTAAAACGAACACATATTACAAACGTCACTGAATGATTTTGTTTATATCTAACGGATTAACATTTCTTGAGATGTATGCATATATTTAAATTTTCAATCAAATTAAAGTTCATTTTACTTCAAGTGTGCATTTGACTTGAAGTGTTCGTTTTACTTACTTACCTAGCGCATTGCATTGTGGGATGTGGCTGGTAGGCAGCGGCGCTCTACTGGAGCGAAGTCGATGACAACCATATTGTTTATATAGGAGGCACTCAGTCTTCGCAATTACCTTATATTTTAATCGTTCCTCCCGCTTTTAGTTTAAGTTATATTTTAATCGTTGATCCCGCTTCTAATTTATTTTATATTTTATTCCTTCATCTTCCAGTGTATATTTTACCCTAACAGCGCGCCTGCATTTACCGATACCAATCGACCCCGTTACTGCAATTACGCCCTTTAATACATGTTAAAACATAGCCGGCGATACTTTTCTCCACAATATAGTTTCGGCGATTCGTCGGTAATACCATTTCGGCGATTCGCGATTCGGTGATTCGCTACGCGCCCCGGTTCGCACCTCTGCCTAATAGTTGAAACGTTAACAATAAATACAGAATGTTGACAGCCAAATCAACACATTACAGTTTCCAATATATCAGCTATACCGCTATACCTGTCATCAAACTTGCATAAATTAAACAATAAAGTATTAGCAAACACAAGAAACTAACATATTCTACACGATTTTCAACTCGACGTAACGCGCTCACTATCCGCTGGTTCTTTTAACCATCGTATAATGATTTTAATATCCAAAATGTCTAGAATATTCTTATAGCGCATATCAAGCTTAATTGTGTCCAAAATAAGATTGCAGGACTAGCTCATATAATATTGATGAGATTATACATGCTACAATTTTTCTCAGTTAAATAAGGTTATAAAAGGTAAGTTAAAGAAAGTGCAAAGAATAGGAACAAGAATGATTTGGGGGCTACACTTATTTGATTTACGAAGAAAGATCGAAAAGGCCACAGAAGCACAGTATAAATAATTACACAGTACGTCGACTCCCGGCCGATGCAGCAATCAGAATGTGTGACCGATCGCCACCTTGAAACACAGCTTTTACACGTCGATACACCGGAACCCATCACATCAAATATTTTTAAACATTACAAATACATTGAGGACTACACGCCGATACACCGGAATCCATCATATAAAATATTTTTGAAACGTTACAACAACATCGAGGACTTCATTAGAATTAACAATGTTATTTTTAACGTTAATTTCAGTTTCAATCTATAATTCAAAAGCTCTGTTTCAAGATGGCGTCACCCCAAAAACTAGTCAACAGTTAGCAATGCGAGTCGATGTACTGTGTATACATTATTTATACTGTGACAGAAGGGTGAACAAAAGAGACCTAATTGAGGCCTATGAAATTTAGATGCAGCAAGTGAGCATCCCCTCAGCATCCGTATGTGGGAGAGGTACTTTTTGAATGTAAATGTAACTGTAAATGTACGCGATTTTCTATAGCGACCGTTAATGGCCTCGACCCTGCTCATTTTTCAATGAACTGATCGGGTGCTATATCCTTCACCACCGCTGCCCGTTTGAATGGGTGCCACACCATCAGGGGCGTAACTTTAGTCTAAAAAGTGGGGGGTACCGATAGGTTGGTCTAAAAAGTGGGGGTACCAATTTCTTCTCCACTTTCGCTTTTGCATGGTGGCCATTTTCAACATATTCCCTGTCAGTATTCTCATTAATTTTGGCTCTCGGTTTACCTATGTTTCTAAGTACTTTCGCACTTTTGACGGAGACTGCATTCTCTGGGAAGGCACAATAATAAAAATATTGATTGACATTGTTTAAAAAAGTGGGGGGTACAGTACCCCCAGTCCAAAAAGTGGGGGGTACGGGTACCCCTCGTGCCCCCCACAAATTACGCCTATGCACACCATTTAAGGTTCCCGTGTTAGGACCAACGACCTCATATGGTAATTGGGACCGTGCTAGCGGAGTATAAATAATTACACAGTACGTCGACTCGCATATTGCTGCCTGTTGACCTGTTTTTGGGGTGACGCCATTTTGAAAGTGCAATCTTGAATTATAGATTTCAGCTGAAATAAACATAAAAATAATATTGTTAATTCTAATGAAGTCCTCGATGTTGTTGTAACGTTTAAACAATATTTTATGTGATGGATTCCGGTGTATCGGCGTGTAAACGTCCCATTTTCAAAATGGCGGTCGGTCACACATTCTGACTGCTGCATCGGCCGGGAGTCGACGCACTGTGTAATTATTATACTGTGGTGCTAACCCGAGATTTTAAATCTCTGAAATAATATTAACTTAAGCCACATTCGGGAAGCAAACCGCGGTCCGCATGGTCCCTAACACAGAGGCGCATGGCGGCATGTGACGCAGCCTACGCTCTTACCGATGTAGCTAAAGAGGCAAGTAATTAGCACTGGCCATTCAATTATAGGTGTTCCTATATATTATAATGTGACCCTATGACAAAAGTATACATTATTTAAGATATATAAAGGAATATAGGCCTATGATATGGCAGAAATTTATCAGTGCAAGAGTTGTAGACGCGTGTCCTTAATTGTATTGCCAGGGCGGGATTGTCACCTAACTGTGACGAGTTTTGTTTATCAGGCGCTATATTAAAAATCCTTACATATTACGCCTACAAATATGACGTTGCTGTTGGGAAGGGGTCGAAGCGAGAAAACGCGACTTGAAAAACCGAACTCTTCAAGCTATATAGTACTCTGATTCCATTCCTTCGCCACCAAACAACCGCCATCACCACCGATTACCACTGTAGCACCCTGCTGTCTCCTCGGCTTGACCTCCCCGGACTCTGACCTGGCACCGGAGCGGACAAGGCTATTGCGGACTATTCCTCCTCCTCTCCCAACATCCCTCGCCGTTTAAACCCTAAGCACCACCCACCTTAACCGTCTTACTGTCTACCTGACCGACTCCTCTGGATCTTGACCTGGAACTAATTTTACCACTACAGCCCTGGTTGAATGGTCGATATATAGAAAAAAGCGTACATTTGAATTGCGCTGCGAGATGATGCGGGCCATTGCCTTCTAGATACAGTATCTACTAAAAGGCAATGTAATGGACGGGCAATGCTTTTCGGGTAAAGTGAGGGATCTTTTTCTGTAGTCTATGTTATCGGTCAGAAGTTTTCTTCCTTCTGTCGATTAAATATATGCCGTTTTTTGTGAGGTGCAAGGCGGGAGTCTGGATTGTTTACAGACAGAAGTCGTAATAATGTCTTGCGATGTTGAAATCATAGCAGACAATGATATAACAGGGGAAGCCCTCTTGTTAGAAAGAGCGAAAAATGGTGACGTCCAAGGAGTGGAATCGCTGCTGAAGAAGGGGATCCGGGTTGACGTCGACTCCAACTTCAGTCGTCGTTCTTCTCAGAAGTTTCGCACGCCACTGCACTGGGCTGCTGCGATCGGAAATCTTGACATATGTCTCATTCTAGTTCAATACGGAGGTAATTTTTAAATGGGAAAAGGAAACTGGTTATTTAGTGGAACAAGAACGCTGAGATGTCGTCTAGGTCGTGGTGACGGGACGAACCCATCGTTTGTTACGTCTTGGTCTCGTCTCGTACTGTCCATTGGCTAATCTAGCCAGCGTCATGGTCTTAGGGCAGGACGTCTCAGTCTTAGGGCAGGACGTCTCGAATCTCGTCTCACATGTTGAGGTATCGCAGACAAATCCCGGGACTCGATGTCTGTGACAAGTGGAAAAAAGTACTGTCCATTGGCAAACCACACGTATAGGCGGTGTGGTATGAGATACTGTCCGTCATGAAGATGTGTCCGGCTCCGCCCACTTCCGTTGTGAAGACAGTATTTCATACGATATGCGTGAGATGCTGTCCATGTGAGATAATGTCCAGACCATAGTCTGACATTAAGAGCTTGAATTGTTTTGTGCGAACCTTTAAAGTATCGTGTTATTGTAATATCAAAATGACACGCGAAACTATATTTTTGTGCAGAGGATACGAGTAACACAGAAAACTGCTTGACAGTTGCTATCTGATGTCACTGGTCATGTGAACCAATGACAACATGCGGGAAAGACACCAAATAATAAAGATAATATTTTTTGGGCACAGCTTCATGCCGGACAGTATCTCATACCACACCGTGTTGTCATAAGGATAGTTAATTCATCACAGCAGTTGAGCAAACTATGCTGTCCTCCATACCTTTGTGCAATGGTACACGCACCTTACTATTCTCCAGTCCGTAATCACGGAATTATGTCTAATGAAAGCTTACATTTGCCAACCACATCTCTCGGTTAGGGGCCATCCATATATTACGTACGCAAAAATCCGGGAAAATTGGACCCCCTACCCCTGTTCGCAAGCGTACTTTCTTCCACACCTCCCTGCGTATGTACTCTTGACGCACACCCCCCTCGAAGACCAGCTGCAGAAAGTGTTTCGGCAGCGACTGTCTGCACTTTAGGCCAGATTGAAGGATGAGTGAGGGCCAATATAGACAAATTATAGGTGTCTCGTTCACAGCACAGAATAACTGCACATGGCTTTTATATAATGTAATAAAATGCCATCGAACGACTATAGGACAATCCAGAGTTACAAATAGGCTAATGTGGACGTCATAATTAGAAATTTATTTTGCGTACATACACATTTTGCCCCCCCTCACCCCCTCACCCGTTCGCACCCGTACGCAAAATCGCCGAAATCCGACCCCCTCCTTGCGTACGTAATATGTGGATGGCCCCTTATCACGTATTTGCTACATGCAGCTTAACTTCATAACCTTCATCGGCTTTGCCTCATATTTGACTATAAGACTGCCTGCACTATTGCCACCTCGTTGTTCACCACAAACTCAACTACTGGAACTCCCTTTTCTATTGATCTAAAATAAAGCGTACAAACAAGCCAGAACACCCTTGCCCAGTGTGTCACCAAACTTTAAAATGCCACGACATAACCCCTGTTCTCAAATCACTTCATTGCTGAAAGACTATCGGCACATCCGTTACAAATTTGTCTCTTCAAACTTCTCAATCATCTTTTCACCAGCTATTAACTGTCCAGCTGCCCAGGTCTACTTGTTCTTCATCATATCTATATCTATGTCTTTGCAAAATTATTGCAAATTATGCAACTGTTGAGTGAGAGCTATAGTGAAGTACAGCAAAACCGGTGTATCGAACTTTGGTATTTTGAACTTCCGGTTTTATTGAACAACAGTAAATGTTGCTTGACACAATCAACGCAAACATACACAAACATAGCTGTATTTTATCGAACCTGCTAATATCGAACTCTCGCTTTTATCAAATGCTATATTCAGTTGTTATCGGACAGTGGGCCTGCAGATATATCAAAGTTGCGGTACGACTCTGTAATTCAGTACTATTGGCCTAATTGAGGCTGATGAATAACGAAAAGATATTTGTTTCCGGGCTGGCTAAAAGCAGGCCCTTAGCCAGAACTACAGAGTTGCCGGTCCAAAAGCATTGAGACTAATTATATTAGTGTAGAGAGCAGTGAAAATTAAACACCTGTATCACAGTGCAATGAGGGTAGTGCTCAGAATCCAGACATCCAAGTTTGATAGGCTCACAGGGAGTCACAAGCTGCCACTCTAGTCAGCTGTAATTTATATTGGCCAGATGATTGACTGTCAGGGAGGGCACTAAACAATAATAATTAACAACTTGGGCAGGGCCATATACACAACACGGGGCAAACCTTGCTTTGGCCATCGTAATAGTAAACTCCAAAGTTTTAAGCACCACTCTAAAGCTAAGCGCAGGGCAACAGCTGTTTATGAGTGCTGTGTCATGTCAGAGGTGTTGTCCAAAGATGCCAAGGGAAGATCCAAGTCTGGTTGCCTGAGAGACCAGAGAGAGGACATAGACGAGCTGCTTAGGTGGGCTTTTGCTGAGGACGAGAAAGATTGGAAGGCGGAGGATTGGTTGGAGTTATAGGGCATTAGTTATCCATTTATATAAGTAACCAGTTACAGGTTCTGATTACAACATGTGCCATACAGAGCATATGTAGCTAAAGTATAACCAGAATTCTGTTCACAATTTAATCGATCTAGACAATGCTGATATGCACACACAACACTTAGCATTACAAATGCAAATTGAAAAGGCAGTTTGGCATTAAGTCGTGAATTGTTTGAAATGAATCTGCAGGAGTTTGTGTAATGTAGCACATTTTTGCATCAGAATGCATCAGTCTTTCGTGTATGCATTACAGAACTAGTGTGGCAGAATTTTACCAATCCAAAAACATTTTGAAAGAGTTCTTGTGTGATTCTGCTAATTACAGATGCATACTTATTTATTGGATGAATGTTGCTAGTGTGTGCAGTGCTGTATTTTCACACAGTTTGAGGTTGCTATTTTGTTGCTGATAATTTTGAGGTGTAAAGTGAAAGTGTAGCCCCGATAACTATAATTTCTGCTTGTCGTTGTGGTATCATAAATTTACCAATGACAGCCAGACTTTGCAAGACTTGGTGAGGCCCAAAGCTATAAAACCCTTGTTAAAAAATTACACCAGTAGGTCTCACAAAACTCATATATGCCTTGTAGTAGCAAGGTATTTAAAGTGAGAAATTCAAATTATTTTCAAACGAATGCATTTACTCAGGTGAAATGGAATTTGCTACACCAGCCATTTAAGGTTCTACATAATATATGTTTTATGTGTACTGTACACATGTATACAATTTTAAAAAGCCCAAAAATTCAGAATTTTTTAGGCCCGTGCTGTAGCTTTTTAACTTATGCCTAAATCTGGCACTGCAGTCAGAGTAGAGTGAGGTTGCCAGATGCAACACAGTTTTTATCTATTTTCGACCTGACTTGACAGTTGCTGTTGTATACCAAATTCTTTACCAAATTCTTTACCAGGGCTTTCATATCAACTGTTAATCCAGCTTTAAATACCTGTTTGGAATTTTTGCTAGGAATTTCTGATGCTGTGAAAGCTCTTCAAGCTGTTTGCTTTAATAGTGCAGTTACAGGAATCTGAAAATGGCTACAAAATTTGACAAGAATTTCAACCAAGCTGGCCGTCTTTGATAGACAGTAACTCAAAAACTGTCATATTGCTCTAAAATTTTGCATGTCTTAGTTCAAGGCTCTGCTTAGTATTCTTTCTAAGCTCCAACAGAATCCATAATAGTCGTGTTGATTTAACTTGAAATGACCGTATCAGAGTTCAGAGAGCACGTGTAACTTGTTTGTCCTTAAATGTAACCTGCTGAGCAAAGGTCTCTGCTGAGTATTTAAATTAGGTGCTGCATTTGGAGTCTGTGATCCATTGAGGAAGAAAGATTGTGAAAATATGATCAACTGCCTACTGGAGGCAATTATCTTTCTTAATATTATAGATGTGACCTGAAATTGCTAATGTAGGCCATTTCTGTTACCATTACTTTTTCTATAGAGGTTATCATAGGTGACTTCTGATACTTCTTAAAAGTTTCTTTATAATTAAATGAAATTTTGTACCTTATTACTAGTAATATTGCTGTTTAAATTATGTCATAATTTAATCCAAATTTATTAGCATAATTTTTTTGTAGATGTTTCATGCATAATTATTATGATAACACTTGATTCTAAACAGAAAGTTTAAATTTTAACCATGTAAGATCTGGGTCATAGACGTTCACATTAGAACTGTGAATTGAATGCATTTTTCTATGTATTTTTCAAAGTGCCAAATTCGTATATTTTGAAAGGCCAGAATTTTCTAGGATTATTCAGACACCAATGTTTAAACTAAATGTGTAAATAATTCAGTTACTTTTTTCCTCGAAAAAGTAGCCTTTACAGTTGTGGCTCACTTAATATTCTGGTGATTTTGTATGCAGTTGACTTGTTGTCAGTTCTCATACAAAACAAGTAAACTCTTAATTTTACCAGAGAATTTTACTTTTCTGTGTTGCTTTTTTTCGTCATCTGAGGTCTGTGGTGGCTGAGTGTGGTAATGTGTGAGGTTTTAATCATTCATTCTATAGTTGATGCGTTGCGAGATGGGAAGCCAGTGTAGTGTGTCACACATATAGGCTGAGACAGAGGCACGTTTAGGAAGGTGACCAATGAGACGCGCAGGAGGTCGAAGCACCCGATCAAGACGAGCAGTCAGAGAAAGTGGCAGGCCTACCAGTATCGAGCAGCAATGGTCAAGTCGACTGGTGACAAAGGCATGGATAAGGGTAGCTGCAGCATCATGAGACAAGGAGCGAGAGATAACCCGCAGCTGGCACAGCTGACAGTAGCAGGTACGAGTAAGCTGATTTATATGAGGGGAGAAACAGAGTTCACTATCAAGAATAATTCCCAAGTCTCGGACCGATTCTAAGAAGGTAACGTGTGGAAATGTATCAGCCACCAAGGGCAGATCAACGCCAGCCAGACACCTACGACTGCCAAGCCAGATAAACTGGGTCTTAGACGAATTGAGAACAAGACGATTAGAGGCTAACCAGTTAGAAAGGTCATCCATTGCCTGACACATCTGTCGGACAGCCACCAAGGCACGGTCAGGGGGACAGTGAACATAGGCCTGTACGTCATCAGCATATAGCTGGGAAAGACCCCACTGGAAGTTAACAAGGCATACCTGCCGTGTAAATAATGTATAGCAGTGGCCCAAGAACAGAGCCCTGAGGGACACCAAAGGGAGCAGGAACCCAGGCAGACCTCGAGGAACCACAGGCTACACAGGTTGTGCGCTCTGATTCTGAATGAAGGGAGCGAAGCCACTCTATAGGTTTATCAGTCAGGCCAAAAGAAATAATCATTGAAAGGATTACAGGTATGGAAGTTGAATTGTTTAGTTACTAATGAATTCATGATTTCTTGTGACTTGCAGCTGACGTGAATGCTTGTGACATGTATGATATAACTCCGGTCCATTTGGCGGCTGAAGCGGGCCATGCAGACTGCCTACAGCTCCTTGTTGAAAATGAAGGTTCAGTCAATCAGGCAACGCTCTGTAAACTTCCACAGTGGGGAATCACTAAAGGTACATATCTTCTTCATTTTTGGATAACCAGGTTAACTTGGCATAAATGGTTTTTACTGTTTGAAATTACGTGATGTATGCAGCTGCCATGTCGATGGTTAATAATGTGTATCGTTCTTTTTTACAGATAAATTGTCATTTGAGGTATTTGTCGATAATTTGTGGGTATATCAACATCTGCTGTGTTTGAGTCTGCGTTGTAGAGTTATGTTAAAAGTCTGCTTAGGATCTTGTGTGTTTTGGATGGTATTTGAAAACCCATCATTGAAGATCTACCACTATTTTAAATTGGGCAGCCTGTAACAGGTTGACTGTTTACTGAACAATGTTTTCAGACATTTCAGGTTAACAGCCCTTACAACTAGGGCTTTCATGTCAACTGTTAATCCAGGTTTAAGTACCAGTTTTAAAAGTACAGACAGTACTGTTATTATATCTGTATTTGTTATGCACTATTATCTAATGACAAAGCATCAGACAATGTTGCTGAGCTGTTGTGTGTGAAAGACTTGGTCATAGTGACTCTGTTGGGATGGTCCAACCCACACACTAGACATTGCAAGGCAAGAACTCAACCAAATGGCTACTGTGTATCTGATACACATGAACTGTTATGCTATTTGGAAAGTTTCATTCTTGTATGCTTCTGTTTTTCATGTTTATTTATGTCTACATGATCTGGGATTTTCTAATCATGCCTTTTAAGTAACTTGCAATTGTGCTTCTCACTAGACAATAAGCTAAAGTTCCAAAAGAATGGTAAGCTCTTATGTGAATGAATGATGCTTATGTAGCTGAATCCAGTCTTAATAGGCAACGTCAGTAAAAGCAGTTTGCACATGTTCAGAGTCTTTGATCCAGTGTGTCAAAGATGATCCGCACCACCAAGCCACAATGAATCATTTGCAGGGCACTGTTACTCGTAAGCGTGAGTGAATCATTTGCAGTGCACTGTTACTCGTAAGCCTGAGTGAATCACTTGCAGTGCACTGTTACTCGTAAGCCTGAGTGAATCATTTGCAGTGCACTGTTACTCGTAAGCCTGAGTGAATCATTTGCAGTGCACTGTTACTCGTAAGCCTGAGTGAATCATTTGCAGTGCACTGTTACTCGTAAGCCTGAGTGAATCATTTGCAGTGCACTGTTACTCGTAAGCCTGAGTGAATCACTTGCAGTGCACTGTTACTTGTAAGCCTGAGTGAATCATTTGCAGTGCACTGTTACTCGTAAGCCTGATTATGCCAACCACAAGGTTTTTCAAATATGTTTACATTTTTCTTGAACAGTATTGTGATGCAAAGGGATTCAGGACTTAACCTGCTGAGATGTTGAATTTTGAATATTATCTGACTGCCAAAGAGGCCTTTGGAGAATTTAAGGCCGACATATTTTGTTTAGCTTATCCGTACCGAGGAAGTACAACACCTCTACACCTGGCCAGTCGTAACAATCATCTGGACTGTATGAGGGTGTTATTTGATGCCGGAGCCGATTACAATGCTGTTGATGAAGATGGTCGAACCAGTCTCTATATGGCAGCAGAAAGAGCACTAGAGTCAGCTGTTTTGTTCCACCTGGAGAACTCTTACGGAAGGACTCTATTGTCCATTCCATTAAAAGACACAGGTAAGACGCTTGTCTCAGTCACACGAAGGTATTTTAGAAACTATTAATATAGACAAAGTGATGGTAATCGTTCACTGGTTTCTCTGTTGCCTTCATCCCTTATAACACTCTTGTGGTGAGTTTCTGTGGCAGTGTATAAGCAAATGTGTTATCATTTTACTTGGTGTCATTCCGCTTGCATTGGTGTGGTACAAAGAACAAAGAGAAAGAAATTAAAAGTGTTACAAGTTGTAACTGCAGAAGGAAAAAGAGAAGATCAATAGGAGGAAAGAAGAAAGAAAGAGAGAAGGAATGCAGCATGAAACAGGAAGAAGAGGTAGCAAAGAAGGAAGAAGCAGTGTTTATTGAAAAGGAGGAGGCAGAGAAGAAACAAGAACAGAAGAAGATAATAAAATGATGTGAAGTAGGAATAAAGGAAAGGACAATGACGGAAGACTGTTTTTCGATGTGCTGATCATAGAAGGTTGTAAGAAATGTTTCTGTTTAGATGAAACTCCTCTGCATCATTGTGTGAAACATTCTCTGGTCACAGCCATTCGTCAGCTTCTCATCTATGGGTCAGATGTAAACTCTTTGACGACCAACACTGGGTTATCGCCTCTGCATATGGCTCTTCAGACAGCAACAATTCCAAAATCAGTGGAAGTCATTCACACTTTGATAACGTATGGTCATGGAATAGACCTAAACCAGCCTGACTATCATGGTGAGTACTTGTCAAGTGAGAGAAACATCTGATTGTTTTCCTTTAAGACTGTTAAATCAAACAATCAATCAACTTAGCATTTATAAAGGAAACTATTCAGAGGCGCTCCCAGCCCAACCTTGGCAAAAGAGAAGAGTCTTTAGAGCAGAGAAGAAAGACCAGTTCAAGATGGTTTCTTTTAAGGCCTTGTAGCAAAGATCTTTCTGTTAGGGCCTGGGTAGATATTTTTATGGCCTAGGTTTTGAACTTTTGGATGGTGTTGGAGTCAATCTTTGCTTGATTAAAGGATTAAGAACTGTGTTATACAAGTAGGAAAATTTAACACAATATGCAGATATAAAATTAGATGTAGTTTTATTTCCAAAATTTGCAGCATTGGGTTTAGACACTTTAAACCTAAGGATAATTTTCTGATTATTGATGATATTTGTTTGTTATTATTATTAACATTTTAATCAGTTATTATTAGTAAAAATTAATGATTTTATGTTAAAGGTAAAATGATTTACAACTTTATAATTTGTAGTTTTGTATTTGTAGGTTATAGTCCGTTAGAATGTGTCTGCTTCATAGGCAGCAGACTGGGTCGGATTCCAGATTTAGCAGCACTGTTTATAATGTATGGTGCTAAGTTCATGCACTTAAAGTTCAAGAAAAGAACTTCACTTTTGGAACAAGAGCTTCAACAGTCAGTTACTGATTATGTAATTCTTAATGTCATTGTCATGTCACTTGCTCAGCTGCCACAACCTCACAAGTTGTGTGCATCAGACACAAACGTTATGTTGGGCAACAGAATCACATTCTCTACACCAGACTTTTCTAACTATGTTGCAAAGTGGCGTTGGTATGCAACATTTGCAGCTTCTGTTCGCTCACTTCAGCATCACTGTCGGGTAACAATTCGAAATCAGATGGGCCCATGTCGTTTAAATCTTATGCACAAACTACCCCTTCCAGTTGCTCTGCAAGACTACTTGCTCTTCAGATGCGATCCTCGTAAATAATGTACTCAGTCCTCATTCATTTAGCAGTGACTCTCAGTTGCTACCTTTTACATTATTACACTATAAATGTATGTCTCTGAATGTTTATATAGCACCTTCAGGAATGTCACACTATAAGACTTTATATTTTTAAATAAACTTTGGAATTGTTAAAAAAATGTGCCTTACATAAGTTACATTAATGACTGCTACCTGCAAAATGATGTAATTAGCTGAGGTTGAAGCTATAAATTACAGTGTAAAGCTGTTTGTAACTGAAAGTGATGGCATCTGTTATGGTGATCTAGCACCAGTTATTTCTGCCTGGCTATAAAAATTTCAAGATGGAGTTTAATTTACTTTTGAAATGTTTTTAATATAGTATAAATATACCTCATTGTTTTTCCTTTTGTGGCATACAGTGTGCATGCACTGTGTAGAATGCAAGTCCAACATCCCTGAGACAGTTGCTGCATAGCAAGCCATTACCACACAAATTTTAGTGCCATTAAAGGATGCCCTGTTGTAGATAGTGCTGCTATAAAATGTCAATAGATAGAACTTGCTAAATATGCTTGCAACTACCAGTACCAGTATATGCTGCCAATGATCCATAACCTTTTAGTAGGATTTCTAAACATACAGAAGAAATCTGTGAGGGTACTGAGTGTGATTTTTTATGTCCTTGTCTGTTTTTTAAGATGAGATTTGTTGGATTTTAGCTAATAAATGCTGTTTGCATGTGAAATAACTGATTATATGTTACCTGTTTTATTTGTCTGGGGCAGTCCATGTTTCACATGTTTGTTATGTTATTGTTGTGCAAGAGGCAGGTTTGGTGCAACCAGGTAATTTGTATCAGCTGTTGCAGCTTCAGAAATCACTGAAGCAGGCAGATGCACAAATTTTCCTCTTTATTCCATACATCGTCTATTTATTTATTCCGGATATTTCTATAGCGCCTCTCAAAGTCTACTACTACTCAGAGGCGCTCCCGACTACAGCATTTGATACTGTGCCGGAATTTTCACGCCGAAGCGCCACAAGCAATTGCGAGTGAAGGACTTGCCCAAGGTCCGTACGCAGCGGCTAGAGTGGGATTTGAACCTGCAACCCTCCGATCACAAGGCGCCGAACTTACCACTGAGCCACCACGCCCCACGTCTACCCTAGTTTGTGTCTCTTTTTAGCTAGAAACCTTGTAATTCAGATTCTTGCACAAGATAATGTTTTTTTTGGTATTATAAAGACCTAAACAAAAAGAAGTTTCATTGTTTGTGGACTCTGTTCTGTAAAAAGTAGCACTAGAATACATAGTAGTACTAATGGGAAACCATGCATTTCTTCCAAGCAACAAATGGTAAGCTGAGTTTACTTCACAGGACCCTTTCAGGTGCCAGGTGTATAAGAAAGACTGGATTAGGTTCTTGAGTGTTGACTTGTTTTCTTGAAAATGTGGCACAGGGCAGGTGAACTGGTAAGATTAACAATCAGAAATTAGTAACTAGTATAAGAAATTATGAAGAGGTGAGACCGAACGAGCGTTCAAGAACAGTTTGTACGGGTATATTTATTACTGAATGTTACCAAATTTTGCCTGATGATGCCTACAAACACAAGTACTGAAACCTGGGACTAAGATTACTAAAGGGATATGGCGGCAATGCGTCAGCCAATCAGAGCTCGTCTTTTTTGATTCATCGCAGGCGATGTTTGTGGCCATCTATTTTTAGAAAAGTGACATCCGGGACCTTAGGAGCGAGGCGACTTGGATCAGAGCAGAAGTAAACACAGCGCAAGGAATCGCTCTAGATTCTTTTAGCGATTTATAATTAAGGACATAATTATGCGATTAAAGTAAATTATGGAAGTCTAAATAAATATATAGTCTGAAACTAAGTAACCAACCGACAGGATGCCAAAATTGATAAAAGTGTTTTTATTTAGTTAAGCCAGCTATAAGCGACCCATGTTTGACTAGTATATAGCCGGTGTTGCAAAGGTCCCGGATATGAGCCACACACATAATCTAGATAAAGATCCTATATTCATCGGCTTCATATCCCTTTAGTAATCTTAGTCCCAGCTGAAACCTCAAATGATCCTGTGATTTTCTACAAATTTTCAAAAATTCAGATCAGCTAATGTAAAACCAACTCTCGTCAGCTTGTTCTAGCTTGTAGGCCTACTAATTCAGCAAATCACTCGCAATTCAGTAAATTTTACATGCATTCTGGGTCATATGCAAATCGTTCGAATTCTGAAAAATTCAATGAACTTTTATAGTGCAATACACAAGGCTCCAGAAAGATATTATAGTATCTGACGATATAGACGTCAGAAAGATATTGTAATATATTCAGGTCGTATGAGGTTAATAGTGATAAATGTGACAAAAATAAACCACTTAGTCTCCCAAAAAACATCACAACACTCCGGTTATGTGGGAAGAACATGATGACTTCAAGACACGGTTACAGCACTGAAAGTGCTCAACGATCATGCCATACGTACAACTTCACTGATCCAAGATGTGGACTGAATCTCCTGCAAAAGGTTGTGGAAGACTACCCAGACTGCAGGAAATAGACTTTGACAGGGTGCTCAGCAAAAAAACTAAGGCCCTAATCCCATTTAGATACAACACACACTTAGGCTATGTGGCAATCTTAGAACACAAAACTCTTTCTTCATCTGAATACGGACAGTGGACCTTCATTGGACAACTGATTCTGTGAACTACTGTGTGTAGATGACTGAACATTTAAATTTATAACCTGTTACCTATGACTGAACATTTGCAATCTGTAATTTAAACTTGTTTTATAAGAAGAGCTTTTGCAATAATAGTGAATCAGCAGATCACTCGCAAATCGCAATTCACTAAATTTCACAAACTTCATCAACTTTGAGACACTTGAGCTGCTGCTAAATATAAATATTTTTATTCCAAAATTTTCTTTAATATTTTGAGCTTAAAAGGAACACTTTTGGAGTGTAAGACTTTCAAAAATCAACTTTTAATTTTTTTCTTGTATCTTGCGTTGAGCTCCACCCTATTGTGCAGTGCACACTGACGAATATATTCTTTATTTATACCAACTGCTTATACTGCACTTTGGTTTACATATAGTTTATACAAAATAAAGAATTCTTGTCTGTGTGCAACAGAACATTACTAATGACCAACCAATTTAGGACAGTCAGATGTTGACCAGTGTTAAAGTCACAAGTTGTACTGAAAAAAAATTACGTCTCAAATTTAGATGTGGACGTCTGCACTGGTCATAACCAGTGCAGACGTCCACATCTAAATGGTTGATGGTTGTTTGCATTGGGAAGACCCCTCCCTTCCCCTTTGTCCTTTAAGGACGGCCCCTAATCGTACTCTTGAGATTTTTAGTGTCCAACGATTGATAAATAGGAGGAACCAGCTTGTTCTAAGGCACTAGTTAAAACAAGTTGGTAGTTGAGTAAGGTCAGGTTCTGTTCCTCAACATTAAGATGTGAGGGTCAGGTTGGTAGACTGCTATGGTAGTGTGACAGAGGTCAGAAGAACAAAAGGAATAGAGATCAGATTTTTTGAAGAACTCAGTGCAGATTTTGATAAGTTCATAGGATGGGTCAGATAATTGTCATAATTTTGGCTGGAGTTTGTCCCACAGGGGCAGTGGCGGTGCTACCATGGGTTGTGCACGGTTAGGGAATGTAATCCCGGAGCATTCTGTCAATCCCTGGATTACGGGATTAGAAATTAATCAATCCCGGGATTATACTTTATGCAATGAAAAATTTTCCCGCCTGTAGTATAAATGTATATTAAATACTATAACGCGATTGTGTATTAAAGAGGTTGGTTTTAAGAACGTTGTGGCGATGTGTTATAAACATGTAACCTTAAATGAAAAGTTTAAACGTTCGTTCGGAGTTATTTACGATAAAATTATCGCAAGAAGTGTGAAGTGTCAATAGTAGAATCTCCGAGTAGGCCCTAATGATGACCCAGAGCATAGGCAGAGGCACTTGACAGCAGTAGGGCTCGACTGATACTTGATCAAGGTTTCGCCATTAACAGGTTGGGCCGCTGGCGTGTAGTCGGAGGCTAATTAACTCGGGGTGGGGTGTTTCTGAATGGAAAGATCTTGATAGTTGATAGCGATCCCACGGCCGAGAATGAGGTCTGAGAACGACAGGTGACCAGCGCAGCACCGCTGCGGGAGGAGTGCACAGCAGCCTGCAGCACCTTGATATTAAAGCAGCCAGAGTCAGTCTGCAGTCTGTGGGCTCTGTCTCCGTCGTTGCTGCTTATCTGCCGTAATTAGCGTCCGTTGCCCAAGCCTCAAGGAAGAATTATATTGTGGATCAAGTAATTTTAATCCAAAAATCCGAATTTTTGTAATCCCGGAAATACGGGATTCCACGTTTGTCAATCCCGGGATTACGGGATTTAAAAATGTTCCGGGATCCCGGGATCCGGGACATTCCCTAGTCGTGGTAGGTCATTTGACTTGCCGATTTTACTCTTGACCTGCCTATCTTCCTCTGGGCTTCAAAAGAACAGTAAAGTAACTAAAGTTTAGCATTTTAATTGCTGAATTGTTTCAATTTGAATATGTTACAAGCGTTCAATAATTTTCTTAATTTTATATATCAAAGTTATGCTGCTTATGTTGCGGTTATGCTGCCTGATGCGTCAAACTCACACATTAATTTCTTCGACCTGCTGTACAACTCCCATGACCCTGACGCAACCTGCTGAAATAGTAGAGCTGGCACGGCCACTGCAGAGGGGCAAAGGAGCATGGGTTATGGAGCAATTCCAAATTTTGAGGATGAGGTGATGGCAGGGCATAGAAGCATTACGGCAGAGGAACAGGTTGAGCAAAGTGGTTGAACCTGATAGATTGGAGGGTTATGAGGATTGGAGTAGGCAAGTTATGTACTTTGTACTGTTCGTTCAGGTATTTAACCCAGTGCATAGGAATGATGTGATGGTTTTTTGGGAGCTTAAGTGGTTTATTTTTGTCACATTTATCGCTATTACGGTAACCTGGTATTACAATATGTTTCTGACGTCTATATCTTTATCAATCATATTTCACCTGAATTTTTTTGAATGTATAGGAACATCATAAAAGGTCAAGACCATGTTTCTCAACTTCAAAACTGACCTCCACCCTAGTGCACCAGTAATAATAATAAAAAGAATGATAATGACATTAAAAAGTGGATACGAGTTTCGCATGCAAAAGCAGCAGAAAGGAAAGCCAGTTGAAGGGTATGCGAGTCTGTGCTGCCACACCACAGGAGTCTTGAAGCCAGTCATCTTCTGATGTGGACGTCCACAATACTCGAGGCCAACTTTATGCAGAAATCTGAATTCCTACATTAGTACAGTAACTACTAAAACCAGAAATTTCTCAAGAGACGATTACCTTTCAAAAAGAAATGTCTGGGTGTAGAGGTTTTACAACAATCCTTCCCAATTAACCGACATTTTGGATAATACATCTCTTGTAATACTGGACATAGACTATACCCCGTGGACGATCGAGTTGAGTGCTACGATTGACTTGGCTCGGCCGACGATTGACTCGATCAACTTTGTCGAGCAGTCAACCTCTCGTGAACTTGATCGGCTCAGCAAATAAATGATTGCCTTGGTCAACTTTTGTCAACTTGGACTGTAGTCTCTTGGCCAAAATTGCTGACGACTGTTGCATTCTTATATATTCCAGTGCCTAAATTACTCATGAATTTCAAGTGCACACTCTTCCTCAAACTGTCAAACTGTAATTGAGCTGGTAAGTAAAATTTCAGGTTTTATAACGTTACCGTGTGTGGTTGATTTGAGCTAATCTCTCAAAAATTCATACTACAAACTGCACACTCCAGATAAGTCAACTGCACGCTGGACAGTGTCAACTACACACCCCATGTAGGCCTAACTATTAAGCCATGCTGTCGCGTCGATCTGATCAGCTATGCTACAAGGGAATCTCCTACAGTGCGGTACTGAAAGTACTGCCTGCGAACAAATAAGACAGCAGTAGAGGACGTGCAGTCTAGTTACAGTTAGTTCAAGAAACTTTGAACTGTTTAAGATTACTGAAGTTAGTTACTATAGTAGTCTGTAGTTCACACATTAAGGTTGGGATCTCTTGGAGGGTTCCAAGTCGAAGTTCAGCAGATGCTAAACAGAACAGCGAAACAAAACTACCCCAATATATGACAATTATGACAACTATTATTAGTTGTCCAAACATTGTAAGCGTGTTAGTCTCCAGCTTATCACAAACTCTGTCAACTGTTAGAAGTTCTGCAGTTAAGTGTAATTGCTCACAATAATAATGCAAATCAGTTGTTGAGCAAAATTATCATGTACAAAGATGAGTTTGTTCATTGTATGTGGGGTCAATGAGGATTGCCTTCAGGAGACCAGTAAGAGAAACCAGGCACTTAGAATGCAATGACAGAGATACAGTATTTGGAAGTAAAATATTTCATAGTTGAGTGCAGTTGAGGAAACAACGATCAACTCGACTTGTCAAAATATTTGATCCACTTGACTTGCAAGTTGACCAAGTCGAAGATTTTTCAATTTTCAACTCGACTTGGCCGAGTTTCAACTAGGGAATGTAATCCCGGAGCATTCTGTCAATCCCGGGATTACAGGATTAGAAATTAATCAATCCCGGGATTATACTTTATGCAATAAAAAATTTCCCGCCTGTAGCATAAATGTACATTTAATACTATAACATGGTTGTGTATTAAAGATATAATGGTTTTAAGAACGTTGTGGCGATGTGTTATAAACTTGTAACTTAAAATGAAAAGTTTAAACGTTCGTTAGGAGTTATTTATGATAAAATTATCGCAAGAAGCGTGAAGTGTCAATAGGAGAATCTCCCAGTAATGATGACTCAGAGGATATAGGGCATTATAGGCAGAGGCACTTGACAGCAGTAGGGCTCGGTTGATTCTTGATCAAGGTTTCTCCACTAACAAGTTGGCCTGCTGGCTTGTATTCAGAGGCTAATTAACTCGGGGTGGGGTGTTTCTGAGTGGAAAGATCTTGATACTTAATAACAATCCCACGGCCTGGAATTAGGTCTCAGAACGACAGGTGACCAGCGCGGCACCGCTGCGGGAAGAACCCAAGCAGTATCAGCCTAGCAGTTTCGCCTAGCAGTAGCAGCCGTAGGGGAGCTACTGCAGCGGAGTGCACAGCAGCCTGCAGCACCCTGATATTAAAGCAGCCAGAGTCAGTCTGTAGTCTGTATTAGGGCTTGTCCCCGTCGTTGCTGCTTATCTGCCGTAATGAGCGTCAGTTGCCCAAGCCTCAAGGAAGAATTATACAGTGGATCACGTTATTTTAATCCAAAAATCCCAATTTTTGTAATCCCGGAAATACAGGATTCCACGTTTGTCAATCCCGGGATTACAGGATTTAAAAAGGTTCCGGGATCCCGGGATTACATTCCCTAGTTTCAACCAACTTCATTGACTGACTTGATCGATCACGGGGTATAACATGGACTACTTTGTTGGTGATTTTCTGTAATGTGTTCAACGATTTTGAATGTTTCTTGAAGACAAATGTGCTAAACGTACTCTTCAGTTCTGCTTTTTCAGGGCTGATATAACAAACTAAATGATCACTTTACTGTAGTACTTTGAATAAAACAAAAAACAACAGAGACCACTAGGATTCAGATCCAGTGAAAGTCTGTAACATCAGCATTTCAATAACGTGATGTCACAGAATTACAGATGATTAGAACCAGCGTTTTTAGATCATATCTACATGCATGCACCAGTATATAGTAGCACTGAGCCACTTCAGTTTTCAATGAAGGCCTATCGGTACTCATCATATTCAAGCAGAAGATAGTCTTGCAGAGACAGTGGAATGGGCAGCTGATGAACACGGCATAGACGACGGGGTCCCAGCTGGTCTCGAATTATGACGCGACAGTGATGTTGAAGAGTTCGAACAGAGTTTGCTATTGTGGCATACCACTTGCATCTCTTGCCTAAACCAAGTGCATATTGTCTTCCCATGAAGAATCGGGCATTTAGTATTTCATTAACAGCCTGACCCTCACTGTAAATTCCTAGTGAAACGAGCGATGGAAGATGAACCATAGTCTTGACAATGGCACGCAGTATAATGAAATCTGTTACTCCAACCCCTAGTTCCTGCTGGAGCAGAGACACATTGCGACTGTTCTTCAAGTGCAAAAACTTGGCACCATATGTAATGAGAAGTGCCGCTAACTTTGGATGGCGACCGTGTTTCATTTCCTTAAAGCAAACATATTCCAAAGGAGTCACACCTAAAAAACAACAGCAGGAATTAAAATTAAATGATCTGATGACACCAAAACCAGCAAAGTCCGTCCATCTCTTCTCCTCTGCCAGCTGCAACAAAGCATAACCTAGTTTTGAAATGGTCATTATCTGGGCATTAGGCTTGGATATATGCCATGAATGTATGCAAGTGTGTACCTGGCAGAGCCTTTACAAACCTTACAAAGACTCTAACGCTAGACTATCTAACAGATCTAAGCAGGTGAAGTTTAAGACGATGTGCTTGCATCGTCATACCAGAGTACAGAACCAGCAAGTCCCCATGGGCTCCAGAAGACAAGGATCATTAACGTGGCTGGTTGGCTGGAGACAAATGCAGAGCTCTGTTGTTTTCTGGGGTTGCACTGAGCTATTGAAGCCAACCAAGTAATTAAGATCTTAACTGTAATCTGATCCTAGTCATGAAACCGGTTCTAGGACGTTTGGTCAACGGACGATTGGTCAACGGACGATTGATCAACGGACGATTGGTCAAGCGGACGGTTTGTCAAGGGGACTGTTGATCAAGGGTCCTTTCTTCAAGAGGACGGTTGATCAGAAATTTTGATTTTAGATATTGGAGACGCTTTTAAAATATGTCAGTTCTCCTATCAGTACAAACAACTGCACTGGCACAGATATACGATAACCCTTTGAAATCAACGACCACTAATTATCCCTAGACAGACGAACCGACCGACCAATTAAGCCATTACAAAACCAGGCCTCTTTACATGCACACTTTGCACAGCAATGAAGACTATAGGCCTAAACAAAGGATTTATAAAGTGAGTTGGCTGCTGTCCATCAAGGCTTTGTATAGTCGATGCCTTCTATTTCAGTTAACTTTCCGACGTTAGGTAACAGGCAGTTATTATATTAAAACTAAATACTACTAGAAATTTATATTATAAGTTGCAAAGTTGCAAGTTATTTAAGTATTAAGTAATAATATAAGAAGACCAACTCTACTAGATTGCTTTATAATGGACGGTTTGTTCAACGGACGATTTTTTGATCAACCGTCCTCTTGACGAAAGGACCCTTGATCAACAGTCCTCTTGACGAACACTTGACCAATCGTCCATTGACCAATCGTCCGTGATCAACCGTCCGTTGACCAACCGTCCTTTGACCAAACGTCCGCATACCATGAAACCAGCTCAAAACATGCAAGAAGTTCGGCACAAGGAGTGGACATTGGTTACACTGACATCAAAGGATAACATTTGCAGTATTATTTTGATTCAATGCAGTTGGTACAAGCAAAGCCTGCAGAGGTAATTGAAATGCTCCCTCATGAGTCATGACTAGGAAACACTCCAAGGTCCCAGACAATGCGTGCTTCCCAATGCAGGAATGATGTTGCTATCAACAGCAAAGGTGCAAAGGCAGTCAAGATGACCAAGTTTATGCTACATGTTCATTTTGAAAACTTAGTTCATAATATTATGCCGAATTTGCTCAACAATTCTCACATGTTCAGTCTCTGCTGTGTCTGAGTCTGTGTTCCGGAGTGCATTATTCATTCATTCATTTTGATAATTTATATAGCGCCTCTTCAAGGAAACTTACTCAGAGGTGCTCCTAGTCCAGCCACGGTTAAAAAGAGATGACTTAATGAGGCGATAGAAAGCAGGTGAACTGCCTCGTGGAAATAAGTGCAAAGAAATTGGGAGCCCATTCCACGTAGAGGGGCCAGCGACTGAGAAGGCACGACGCTGTTTAACTTAGGAGTGGGACCGAGGGCCAACAGCTCACCCCCAGTTGCATAATGCAGAACTCGACGGGACATTAGGCCAGACAGAGGAGATCAGACAGGTAAGATCAAGCTTCACCAGAGAGAACCGCCAAGCAAGAGAAGCAATCCTATAGATGTGCTGCAGAGCAGGAAGCCAATGCAGGACATCACGCACATAAGCTGAAACTGGTGCATATTTTGGGGTATGGGCATTGAGTCGAGCAGCAGAGCAAAGGACCCGGTCAAGGTGCCCAATTAGAGCCAATGGATGTCCAGCGGAACAGCAGCAATAGTCAACTCTACTGGAGATAAAAGCGTGAACAAGGATCACCGCCGCCTCATGAGTTAATTCTTAAGTCTGCTTTGGATCTAGTGTTATGGAGTGCAGCACTCATTCAATTTATATTAAATTACATGACACTAAGTTACGGCCCTAACTCGCTCACCATAAGCATCTTTTAAGTTGATGTCTGTGTTATAGCCAAGTGTTATAAGAGCCTTGACGATTTCAACCGACTCGACTGACAATGGATTCTGAAGAGCCGAATGAAGCGGAGAATATCCTGCTCGGTTAAGGAAGTTTACATCGGAACCATGAGCCAGTAACTCTTTAACAGCCGCAACCAGAGAGTGCTGAACACACTGATGCAAAGGAGTGTCATCTACAATGGGAATACCTCAATTTAGCATTCCTAACATACCTGTAGTTTGGTTCACTTATTAGCTACATCAACCACCTCAGAATTAACATAAAATAACAAACACTAAAATTCATCATGGATATAATACAAATAAGGGGTCATCCATAAAGGACGTCTGCAAAATATGACCTACTTTGGACCCCTCCCTCCCCTAATAAGGGGTCGTCCATAAAGGACGTCCGCAAAATATGACCTACTTTGGACCCCTCCCTCCCCCTTGTCCGCATTTGACTGTACCCCCTCACTCCCCTTTGTGGACAGCCGCACACCTAAGCCAATTCTTAATGTCATCATCACTGTTTTAACAATGTAGTTGGTGCACAGTTCCTGTTCACGTGACTGTTCGGGTTTCATATCGCAGGATGTGCAGTAATAAAAGCCTCTTTAAAGTCGCAATATTTAAAGGTTATACCATGCATGAGGGTTTAGGCAATCACTTCACTGACCTTTTCATTTTTCGGGGAAGGTTGAAACAAGGTGGTGCTTAAAAAACTATCAAATTCAAAAGTTTAGATGCGAACGTCCGCATTTCAATGACCCCTCCCTCTCATTGCAGACATCCTTTATGGATGACCCCTAACATAAAAACGAAATCTATAAAAATTCAGCAATATGTTGTGTGTCAGGGATAAAACTGTGATCATCCCAATCAACTTGGCATAGTAACGGGTAATAAAACTGCTATATGTGATGCGGGATTCCGAAACCAGGCGGAAGTCGGCAAAACCTATTATGAGTAATCCCTCAAAATAGCGCTTCATCTTGATTTTTAGCGAAAAGCGTTTTATATCATAATTGCGTTGTTTAATATTTGAAGAATATAGTTCTGCAGTCTTTATTATTATTTATTGCTTGTTTTCATAAAAATTCGAATAACATTGCATAGTTGTAAAAGAATATGAATTCATTTTCGGGTTGATTTCATTGTTTTGCGTGTAGCGGTTATAAAAAGCGACTGAGAAATACCCATGATGTCATACACCTTCTGAAAGCCTGGGATTCCCCTTTTACCGACTGACCGACTTTTGTGGCTGAATAATTAATTTCTGTGCCAAAAATAGCAAATATAATCAAGTCCCAAAATCGACTTTCGCGCAAGCAACGCCTGGTTGGTATCACGTGATCATTTAAATGCCGAATGCTAGAGTCCTGATTGGGCAAAACAAGGTCGCACGCTGCATCTCGGGCTATTCTTATCTGCGTGAGTGCAATGCTAGAGTACTGATTGGGCAAAAAACAAGGTCACGCGTTGCATCTTGGGCTATTTTTATCTGCGTGGAGTGGAATGCACGCTTAGTCAGTTACCAAAAGTTTCTTAATTATTACATAAAAACAAAAAAATAATAACATAATTTAATATTGTAGTATTGGCAGACATGTGTGTTTATAAGCTGTGAAAATTTCGGCTTTAAAGCTCAAGCAATACCAATCGTTATCAAGGACTTTATGATAGATTACATGCGTTTATGTTTTTTGGCATTTTTCTCTAAATAATTTCTGATGAAGGGGTCAAGGACATAGTTTCCAAACCGCATATCTTTGCAACGGTTAGACCCAAGAGAAAACCCTTAGCATTTTGGAAAGATCTTGAAAAGATCTGCAAATATATACTAAAATCTAGTTTTTGTAAATTTTTACGAACCGCCTGGTTTTGGGATGCCGCATCACATATGAAGAAGGCTCTTATTTAATCTGTAGCCAACTAGTTACAGCATTCAGCCTGTATGCAGAGTGTATGGGTTCGAGCTTCCCCAAGGTGGTTACCCGTACTCTGTAAGGACCTTGAGCAAGTCCTTCATGCACAGTTGCTCAGAGCCATTGATTTTATGTTGTACGGTCATGTGTTCACTTTTGAGCTTTGAGCAGGGCAGCATCATATACAGTTCTATTTCAATACTCTTTATTTTGATCACTACCATCAAGCTCTGCAGAATTTGTTCAGTCAGCTTGGAAATGTACACAGCAATTTGCTTCTTACACTGGAACAAGTGCACATGATTCTCAACACATTTTCACAACTCTTTCAAGGCTACTGTATATCTAGCCATGGCCACCATAATAATTATTATTGCTTTCAATTCAAACTGTGTTGGATATGCAGAAATCTTAACTTCACAGCATTTGTGTGTTCACTCAAGCTGGTTCTTAATCCCCAAGTCTTCCAACATTAACCTTGGACAGCACAACCTTAATATAGATTCTGAACATATGTCATATGTTAACTGTGAATGGAAATTCAATGGTTAGTCTCCACAAATCTGCATGGGAATCAACTCTATTTGCTCTACAACTCTAACATCAGTTAGGCCAGCAAGAAACAGTAATAGAGTTTCTTAAATGATGCTATAGAAAAGCACATGCATATACTGTATCACCAAAAAACATCATCTGGACCAACCACGATATCAATCATTAACAAATTTCGTCATTAACAGCATAGCATGAATGATAATCACATACTTCATTGAATGAAAGTCTACCTGACTCTCTGACTGGTAATGACAGGATAGTTTTTCCATAAGCACTTCGCAGATGTACCAAAACAGCTTCTTCGAATCCCTTTTCTGCTGCGATGTACATACTTGTGCGGCCATCTTCATCCACAGCATTATAATCGGCTCCTCCAAGGATCAACTCACGAATGCAATCCAAGTGATTGTTTTTTGCAGCTAGATGCAATGGGCATGTATCACCTTTGTGTGGAAACGCTAAAGAAAGAAAAGAATGGGAACTTTTGGTATATTCCTCAGTTAGAAAGCCAACAGTTACTAATCAACTAACTGTTGACATGCAAAGTTAAGCAATGTTGAGCCCTAGTACTTGGATGGGTGATAGAATGTCATGCCAACTCAACTCTCCATAATTTTACGGGGTAGTAATTGATTACCAGAACACTTTGTAAGGTTAAAAATAGTTCCTATTTTTGATTGCTGTTGTCAAGTTTACATGTCACCGGGATGATCCGTCAAAGTTAGGACAACACAGTCATCTTAGCTTATGCTAACAGAGACATCTACCGTTTCCCTAAGAATTACTACTTTTTCACAAAGTCTTGGAGTAAGTATTTATCTACTTACTTACCAATTTGTCACTTCCTACTAGTAAAATAATGCAATCTAATTAACCTACCATATTTTCCGGACTATTAGTAGCGGTTTTTTACATAAGTCTGCAGGTAGCCACTTAAGTAAAAGTGCTGAACTGATTAATGTGTTCAATATCTATCAATCAATACATTACCCTTGGATCCTTTCAGCTATGTCAGGTATAGAACCAAGTGTTAACCAAAACAAACACCAAATGTAAAAAAAATGTTATTTCTAAAATTCAGAAAATTTTATTTTAACAAAAAGGTTATTTTTTAGCAAGTATGTGCCAATGGCCATATACTTATGGCCGCTGACAGCACATGTGCTTATAAGCATTTGACTGTGTATTGGCATGCCATATCCGCCTGCTATGTGTTGATTTTACAGAAATTTTGCCATTTTTTGTCACTGCGCTCTATACAAAGGAGCGACTTATTGTCCATAAAATACAGTAGTCTAATCTGCAGACTTGTCTTATGCTACATGGTCTTTGTTCCTTTTCAAGTAAAACCAGTGCCCAACTGTATTTGTTAAAATCCAGTCAAAATAAGTCAGGAGACTGTTAGTTGCTGTTGAATAACACCATGTCATAACAAAGATGATTAGCATCACCCTTCTCCCTTATCTAGGCTTGGGTCTGGCACTGTGAGAGCATGAGCAGTACCCGTGTTTCATGCTATTCCACCCTGCTTACCCACTTCTAAAGTGGGTAAGCAGGGTGTAAAAGAAGAGCTTTGAGTCAAACTTGAATGACATAAAAGAGCCTCAAATTACCAGACATATTCAAATAAACACTGTTCTGGTGTGAAGTACAACATCACATGATCCCATGTATTATTTTCATGCTGAGGGGTGTGTAAAGAACAAAGATACTTAGCTGATAATAACATTAAAGTAATACCTTGTAAACTGAAATAGAAATGTAGCCATGGTAACAGTGAGGCGTCAGGAGATCACCTGGATTGTAGGGACCAAGTTAAAAGTTAATTTGAAATTTCTAAATTTTCAGATAATATTCAGGGACATTATCACAAGATTGGTCATTGCCACAGGTCTGACTTTGGTTGGAATTGTCAGTTACCATTCTCTGATAAAAGCAGCAACTTCGTGCAGATGGTTATAGCTGTTTATAATACATGAGTATTATTTTTAGAGGTTCTGAAAAACCACGGTGTTCAGATATGCAACTACAACATTATGAAATTGTTTGACACATTATGGCTATGCACATCAACTTTCACAAATACAATCCAGTATGGAATGTAGCTATATATGCCACACAGGGTGCAATTTGTTATTTGTGTAGTGGTGGGGAAGTAAATGTAAATGCAAAAGCAAATGTATAGGGAAAAAGTATCTTCAGTTCTTCGCTGGTGGGAAACAGTCCGACCCAATAGGTTAGGGAAAGCTTCCCCTGAGCAGTAAATCACACCCTGACTCTGGTATGTAACCTGGTAATTGAGATCTTGCTAACCGTTTGTCTTGCTCCACTGTGGTCTTCTATACAATGTTCCCTGATTAACAAGAGCCCCAGCATCAAGCAGCAGTCGCAGACAGTCTGTATGTCCAGCCTCGGCCGCTAAATGAACGGGTGTCACATCATACATGTCAGGCACATCCAAATCAGCTGAAAACAGTTACATCAACATCAAAGATTACATGAGGTGAAAAACTCCAACAGATATTATATTCGAAAACTACACTGTTTGCTGCATTAAAGTTTGTATTACACTGCCTCCTTAGTTTCTATACAAATTAAGTTTTCTAAACAAGTGCTAAAATTATTTGAAGTACTACACATTTTACACTTGATCAATACTGAGTTGGTATCAAATGCAAGAGCCGTTCCTTAGAATGCTTCGGTGTAAATTTGCTCGAAAAAGTTTGAAGACGTACAATACATGTTAGAGCAGCTTTGACAGGACAGGCAGGTAGGTTCAGAAAGCAACTCGATACAATTCCGTTATCTAGAAAGAAACTGACCCTCAATCAAACAGGCACATGCTTTAGATAGATGGAGACTTAAATGCAAGCAACGTAACCTCCATATTCGATAAGAAGACGAACTATATCCGTGAATCCACGGCTAGCAGCAAAGTGCAGAGGCGTCCAGTAATTTTCGAGTTTATAGAACAGTGACATATTGTACGTTTCAGCGTTCACCAGCACTCCTTGTTCCAAGAGGTATTTAACTCCGTCTGCGTCTCCCAGCTTTGCTTTCTCCACCAGCAATCGTCCATTTTCGATTTCCTGCTGCAACAGGACATCGTTCGTCCTGCTCCACGCCGCCATCTTAGTTCATCGGTTATTAAATCCGTCTCCGACCAATGACTAGCTAACCGGCTGATGCTCGAAATCAGAGGCGGCGATCTTGTTTAAGTAAGTAAGTATTATGTTTATTACAGGTGAGTGAACACTTTTGAAGTGATCTGGTCAAAAAAGAGGTGAAAAATAGTTTTAATTTCTTTTACCTTTTATTGTGCACGATAAATGCTTAAAAAGCCAGTGGCAGGCACAAGCAGCGTCGTGCTTTCTCTGTGGCCCATCTGGAATCAACTCCCATTGCAGATACGCCTATCCGTTGCCCAAGGACTGTTTATACAAGATAGATTCCTTAATTGGCTGTTGCCTAAGAATAGTTCGCTTGTTGTTTATAAGTTACTTAAGTCTAGTTTATAAACTGGACTTAAGTAACTTATAAAATATTGCCGTGGTTGGGCTGGCAGCGCTTCTGAGTAGGTTACTTGAGGGGGCCCTATATTAAATTTTTTAAATGAATGAATGAATGAACTTTATAAAGGCATGTAGAATTATTTAGAATAGGCCTATATATTTTCATCTATGAGTAAAAATAATAATAATAATAATAATAATAATAATAATAATAATAATAATAATAATAATAATAATAATAATAATAATAATAATAATAATAGTAATAATAATAATAATAATAATAGTAATAATAATAATAATAATAATAATAATAATAATAATAATAATAATAATAATAATAATAATAATAATAATAATAATAATAATAATAATAATAATAATATTCGTTTAATATCTTCAAACTGACAATAATGCAGTATGATTACAAATCAGTATGAACGGATGATCACAAGTTATTACTGGAGTCGAATTTAACTGTACATGGCAGCCATGCAAGACGCCCATCACGTCCTACATCTCATTTTAACAAACGCGCCATCTCGCGAATGTAAGGCTGAGTAGACCTAAATTTGGGAGGGTTGCGGGAAGCGACAGCGGCGTAACTTTGGTCTAAAAAGTGGGGGGTACCAATTTCTTGCATACACGAAGCAAGGCGGAGACTGCGATCTCTGGAAAGGCACAATAATAAAATATTGCTTGACACTGTTCAAAAAGTGGGGGTACGGTACCCCCAGTCCAAAAAGTGGGGGTACGGGTACCCCTCGTACCCCCACAAATTACGCCTATGGCCATCATCAGCGCGGGGACCAATTACAAGTAGCTTACTTTATTGTAGGCCCCTACTTGAAGTAGGGGTCTACAATAAAGTTTTTAATGTACTTCCGAAAATGCGGCCCCCTCAAAACTGCGGGCCTGGGTGCTACAGCACCCTTAATTCGCATTCCCCTTAATTCGGGCCTGACTGGCAAACATAATACGACGGTGTCTGCTTACAGGGAAGATAAGTATCCGTGGTTTTGAATAAAAAAATACAAGTCTTTTAACTGAGTTCACTGACCGCTGGAGGCCCCTGTGTACTACGACCTACTTTGCCAGCGCATAACTTCTGCTCAAACTTTGTCATCGTACGTCTTCTGAATTGAGAAGACAAACGCTAAAATCGCTCCCATGGCAACGTATTGTGTTTGGAGCTGTGCTGTGATTGGCTGTGGGCGGTTTCTCTAGGACCGAAAGTGCTTAAAAGCGACCGATTTGAATACTGTTTACCATGGCAACGCATTGTGTTCGGAGCTGTGCTGTGATTGGTTTCTCTTGGGCGGAAGCCCATAAAGGGGGCCGAGTCGAGTAAGTCGCTCAGTTCCATCAACGCTGCAAGAGGATCGGAAGAACAACAAGATGGAGGACTACGAAGATCTCGAACTGGTAAGTTTGACCTTATGCTAGCCGAAGACGAGCTTTCTTTGGCAAGCATAAGGGTCAAACTTACAAGAGAACAGGGCAATTCTAGGTTTTAGGTTAAAGTATTTAGATTTGATTTATACTGTTATTATTATTATTAAAGCAAATTTTATATAGCGCCCCTTCTAGATTGCCTACCAAAGAGCACTGATATTAATTATATTAGAGTTATAAATATCAGATTAATTAGATTGAAATAGGATTTGCTTACATTTATTTGAGATTACTAATCCTGTAGGCCACCATGTCTAATCAGATTAGAGGTATATTATAAACTTATATTATATCTCATTGGGTGTAAGTCCCTATTATGGCTTTCTCTTAGGGAAGGGTTTTGGTTTGTTGTTGGGTGAACAGGAAGAAGAACTGGGAGATGACGTCGCAGTGAGAGGAAGGTCGAGGTCTCGCAGCGCTCGGCCGAGAACATCGGCAGCAGCAGCGGCGACCAAGGACGATGACGAGGGAGCGACGAAGACGGAGACGCCGCGGACGAGGAAGCCGCCGCCGCCGACGCAGCCGCCGTCGACGAAGCCACGGACGCCGCCGCCGCCGACGACGCCGCCACTAGACGCCATCGGGCCTACGTCGGATCCATCCGTCCGTCCACCGTTCGGCTGGAGATAGAGAAGATCCGAGCGACCGCTGAAGATGAACTTTCGTCTGCGGTCTATTAATTAGATCGATGAAGTCTATTGTTCGATCAATAAAAGTTGAAAAAGAAAAGAAATTGTCTTATTCGTTCTAGGCTATAGATAGGGTTTTTGTCATCTTAGGCCTTCCTGGATTTTAGGCTATCCAGTAGATTAGGCCTATAGGCTATAGGCTTCACGAAGCGTTCAAGAATTGTATGATACTGAGTTCCCCTAATCTGATCAGTTAATTAGCCTATGCCTTCCAGAAGTTTAGACCTAAGTATCCCTGGATAATTTGACTTAATTATGGCCTGATTAATTATAAGTAAGCAGAGGCGTAACTTTGGTCTAAAAGTTGGGGGTACCAATTTCTTACATACACGAAGCAAGGAGGAGGCTGCGATCTCTGGGAAGGCACAATAATAAAATATTGATTGGCATTGTTCAAAAAGTGGGGGGTACGGTACCCCCCAGTCCAAAAAGTGGGGGGTACGGGTACCCCTCGTACCCCCCACAAATTACGCCTATGGGAAGCCGCTACCGCTTGCTCTTCACGCCAGTGATGTTATCACTACTCTATGGACCTCCCCAATAGTTCTCATCAGGGGCGGATCCAAGGGGCCCAATCCGGCCATGGCCCCCATTTGATATTTACACAGGACGTGGCGCCATTCGTCACGAAGTAGACGAAATATTTTTCTGGAGATTAATGGATTCATGACTAAAAAAAGGTCATCAATTTCTTTCGGAGATGAATTCCTAAAAAATTTTCTTATAGAAATGAATTTCGACTTTGATCCAGAAACTTTTATGATTCCCCTCCGAGAAGAGGGAGACTAGCTTAAACACTGTATGTATATGTATGCATTATTTTTGGCCCCATGATAAACCTTCTGGATCCGCCTCTGGTTCTCCTTGAGAGGCGCTATATAAATGTCCGATATATATATATTACATACGGTATATATATATATATATATATATTGTGAACTGAGTTTTGTGTACAGTCTTGCAGTGCGAGATATTAGCGTATATATATTAAGTGCGCTTACTTTAGTTTCACGTGTATATGTATATATGATAGATGTATAACGTTTAGTCTTAGTGACACGCGCGGCCGGCCGATATCGGCAGCGGCGCGCTATATGTATATTATTAGAGTTCGTTTATGCGCACAGAAGACAGGTGTGTCAAGAGGCGCGAAGAATTATGCTGACTAGAGAAGTTTGAATTCGATGTTCGCTGTAGTAGTGTGGCTGACTAGTTGAGTTGTAATCGAATTGAGTTCTGTCTGTTTGTTTCTTATTAAACTAAAAGATATTAAACTGTGTTGCTGATTAATTCAGGTTATACTTATACGTAGAATTAGTGTTCAAAAGGTGAACGTTAAATAGGCGTTAAGTAGACAGAGAACAAGGATTTAATCAGAAGGATTGTCAACGGAAGGATTGGGTTGACATTATTGGTGGCAGCGGTGGGATAAAAACTCACGGTGGAACAGCGTCGGTGTGGATAAAAACTCACGGTGGAACAGCGTCGGTGTGGATAAAAACTCACGGTGGAATAAATACTCACGGTGGAATAAATACTCACGGTGGATATAAACTCACAGTGGATTAAAATTCACGTTATCACCTCTTTCGGCGGATAAAAGAATCTACGACGGTGATTGAAGAATTTACAACGGTGTTAGAAGAATCTACGACGGTGTTAGAAGAATCTACGCGTTGTTGCTGTGTGACGTGTCTACGATATCAACGACGGTGGAACACGAGAAACGGTATAAAAATTTCGTTGTTTTCCACGAACAAATATAAAAGAAATCCCGTTTGTTTATCGATTCACACAACAAGAAAAACCGTGACTTCTTTGAAAAGAGAAATCACCAAAGTAAACAAGTAAGATGGAGAAACTAAGTGCTGAAAGACAAGCAGATATTAAGAAGATGTCTACGGAAAGGCTGAAACAGCGTTTGTTGAAAGCCGGTTTTAAAGAAGAACAATTAGAAGGTATGTCACGTGGTGACATGATGCAGGAACTCGCCGATGTGTGGGTTAAAGAAGAAGTCGAAGAAGAAGGTGCAGTTGGCGGTGCCGTAGAAAAGGCTATTGGAAAACCTCCTGCGCCTATGTCTATGGAGATGTTGATGCAGTGGATGATGATGACTAGGCAGGAAGAGAAAGATAGAGAGGAGAAACGTAGACAAGAAGAGAAAGATAGAGAGGAGAAACGTAGACAAGAAGAGAAAGAAAGAGAAGATAAACGGAGACAAGAAGAGAAAGAAAAAGAGGATAGACGAAGACAAGAAGAGAAAGAGCTAAGACAGGAAGAATTACGTCTTCAGAGAGAGAAAGAAGAGAAAGCAGAACGTCTGCAGAGAGAGAAAGAAGAGAAAGCGGAACTTGCAAGGCAAGAGGAATTGCGTCTGCAAAGAGAGAGAGAAGATAAAGCAGAACAAGTGCGTAAGGCAGAACTTGAATTGCAAAAGAATCAGTTTGAGATTCAGTTAGAACAGTTGAAAAGAGATAGGGAAGATGCTGAAAGAAGAAGATTGGAGCAGATGATTGAATATGAAAGAGCTAGAAAAAGTGACGAAGAGGTTCGTCAGCAACAGATTGAAGCAAAGAGAATGCGTGAAGAAGAAAAAGAAAAAGCGCGAACGTTAGAGTTAGAACGCGCAGAACAGATAAGACAAGAAGAACTCAAATTTCAGAAAGAAAGTTTGGAAAAGGCAGAGGCCGAAAGACAAGAACGTCTGAAACTGGAGAAATCAAAATTGACATTGAAAGAAACGCAAATGAGAGAAGAACGGGAAGCAGAAAGAAGGAAACAGCAAGAAAGTGAAACTTTGGTGTCAAAAATTAAGAAAATAGGTGATGCAATGAAGCATGTATTGCCTCAAATGCCAACTGATATGATGGAGGTGCCATTATATTTTGAAACAGTCGAGAACGCATTTCGTAGTTTTGCTGTGGAAAAGCCGTTTTGGGTGAAATTATTACTACCATTGATGACGCCGAAAGCTCGAACCGTTCTGAATAGATTGTCATACGATGATCTAGACAATTATGATAGAGTCAAGCAGCACTTATTAAAAGAATTTAAGTTGACTTCGAGAGAATACAGAGCCAGATTTGTGGATGCTAAGAAGACAACAGAAGAGACTTATACGATGTTTACGGCAAGACTGAAGAACTTGCTAAACTATTACGTGAGAAGTCGAAACGTGAACAGAGAGTATGATACGCTCTTTGATTTGCTGGTAGCGGATAAGCTGAAAGAATGTTTACCGCCAGGTCCATTACAGTTTGTATTGTCGAAGGAAGGAACTGACTGTCTCCAAGCTAGTGCAGTGGCAGACCTAGCAGACATTCATGTAAACAATCGAATTGGGTTTGCGATCCCAAATATAAACAGTTATCCTTCTCAACGTTCCGTAAACCAAAGCCAGAGTGGAAAGTGGAAAAGTAATCCAGGAACAGGGAGTCAGTTCAAAGGTAAAGAAGTCAAGGCTAATGTCCCTGTACCCAATGAGACCAGAGAAGTGACGTTTGGTCGTCAGGGATTTAACAAATCGTCAGCGCCGTTTGCCAAGAGGGAAGGCAACACATCGTTTACGCAGTATAAGAGATATGAAGGCAATGAACAACGAGGTATGGTGGTGAAGCGTTGTCACAACTGTGGTTCAGACAAACATTTGGTTAAATTTTGTCCAGTTCCAGTGGCAGCAGCTAGTTCTAGCAGAAATCAAGAACACACAAGGGTGAATTTGATTCAAGTGGTTAGTGATACAGATAATCAAACCGCGAGTCAAGAAAACCAAGAGACTGAAGTGAAGTCAGTAATGAAATGTGGTATTCAAAAAGAAATTCTATTGGATGTTGAAGTTCAGAGAGAAGTCACAGGAAAAGATGACAGTCGAATATTGAAGAAATCGTTCTTGCAATATGTCGAGGTTGAAATTCGTGCAGTAGACGGTAAAGAGCCAGTGAAAGTCAAAGCACTGAGCGACTCGGGTGCAGAGATTCCGGTGATTAGTGAATAATTACTGGAAGGCATGAAGGTGGAACAAATTGGAAAAGTGAATTTGCAATGTGTGGCAGGAGATGCCATTCCTGCGAAGTTAGTGAAAGTCGATGTTAGACTGTGTGGTAGTGACGTGGAAGAAGAGGGATTTCCGCGTAAAATCCAGTGTTCACTTACACCTTATGTCACCTTGATGTGTGCTAGTATTGCAAAGATGGGCAGTACAGAAAGATTCTTGTTGCATCCAGAGATAATTGCCGAATTAAAAGCCGTACCACAGATGAAAGTTAAAACGATACAAGGAGATGTGAGTGTACGAGCAAATGTAATGACGAGAGCGCAGAGTCGGAAACAGGAAATGGTAGATGTTGATGAGAAGAATGAAAATGGAAGTTCAAGTGATGAGGAAAACGAAAGTAATGAGCAACGAGGCTTATCGCGAGATGGTGTAATAGCAGAGATGAATGAGCAAGAGATGGCTGCATGCGAGAATGGCACATTAAATAAAACGGAAGAAGACAATGAATGTGATGTGGGGATAGGAGACTTGTATAGAGATGAAGAAATGGATGAAGAACAAAAGGTGCAGATTGCCGATTCGAAGAAGTTTGAAGAGCAACAGAGAAAGGATGAATCGTTGAAGCCGTGGTGGAAGTTAGCACAAGAGAAAGAATCTGAATTCTGTGTGATCAACGGTTTATTGCATAAGAAATATCAGATATTAGACCAGACGATATATCAACTAGTGTTACCAAAAGAGAGACGAATAAAAGTGATGGAATTGGCGCATGAGTCGGTATTTGGAGGACATCTAGGAGAAGAGAAAACAAGAGAACGAATAAAGTTGTCCTTTGTATGGCCAAAGATGAGAAGAGACATTGTGAAATTTTGTAAGTCTTGCGAGAAGTGTCAACTAAAGGCAAGGAGTCTGGTGATGGATAGAGTGCCTATCACTCCAGTCTCAAGAGAAGAGGTCGCCTTCAGGAGAATGACAATGGACCTAATAGACAACCCGAGGAAATGGCACAAGAAAATTCCTTTTCACGAAAAGCATTTGAAAGAACTCAAAGAAACTACGGAGAAAGCATTATTGTTTGCAGAATCTTACTCTCAAGAAAAGCAGTTACAATACCCAAATCAGTATAACAAGAGAGCAAGGCACAAAGGAATTTGCAGCATATCGTATTCCTTTGATTTATCGAGCAGAAGTGGAACGTCAGATCAAAGAAATGTTAAAAACAAACATTATCAAACCATCATCGAGCAGAATGGCAAGCCCTTTGGTTATTGTTAAAAAGAAAGACGGATCTTTGAGACTTGCCTGTGACTACAGATACATTAACTCATTCACAGTGGATTGTAAATATCCGATGCCGATTGTCAGAGACGTTTTAAACAAAGTTGGAAAGTCTAATGTGATTTCTATTTTGGACTGTCGAAGTGCTTATTGGACTTGTCCTGTAAAACAATCTGATCAATGGAAGACAGCTTTTGTAACACATAATGGACTGTATGAATTTACTCGTGTTCCTTTTGGAATGATAAATTCTGGACGAACTTTTGTTAAGGCGATAAATTTAGTTTTACAGCCTATAAGTGACTTTGCAGAACCGTATGTTGATGACATTGCTGTGCATTCTGACAGTTGGAAAGTTCACTTGCAGCATCTAGATGCATTTTTGATGCAAATGAGATTGCATAACGTTACTTTGAATTTGAAAAAATGCATATTTGGTAAGAGTGAGGTAAGGTTTATCGGTCATGTGGTTGGGTCTGGTAAGATAAAGATGAATCCAGACAGAATTGAAAGTTTGACTAATTTGAAGATCCCAGAAACTAAGAAGCAAGTTAAGCAACTGCTTGGATTTTTTAATTATTACAGACAGTTTATTAAGGACTTTGCACAGATTGCGAAACCTTTATCTGATTTAACTAGTAAACGTGTTTCTGATAAGATTGATTGGACTGTTGAACATCAGCAAGCATTTGATTTACTTAAAGAGGCTGTGCGATCCAAAGTAGTGTTATATGTTTTTGAAGTGGGAAAACCATTCAATTTGTACTGCGATAGTAGTGACTTTGCAGTCGGTGCTGTTTTAACACAGATGGACGACAAGGGAATAGAACGCCCTGTGTCATTTATCAGTCAGAAATTAACTGATACCCAGAAGAGATGGGCTACTGTGGAAAAGGAAGCCTATGCTATTGTTTGGGCTTTAAACAAGTTAAAAGAAATTATAATTGGATCGAAAATTTTCATTTTTACTGATCACAATCCTCTTACATACTTGACTGAGTCAATGTCTAAGTCTGCTAAACTTGTGCGTTGGGCGTTAGCCTTACAAACTTTTGATGTTGAGGTGTAGTACAAGAAGGGCAGATTGAATATTATTGCTGATTGTTTGTCAAGGTTATAAGTAATCGTAAGACTGTTTATTAATTAGTTATATATATATATATGTTTCATGTATTTTGGTAATTTCGCAAATTTTGAAATTTAATTTGCTCAATTCCAGAAAAAGGAAGGAGGTAATGTGAACTGAGTTTTGTGTACAGTCTTGCAGTGCGAGATATTAGCGTATATATATTAAGTGCGCTTACTTTAGTTTCACGTGTATATGTATATATGATAGATGTATAACGTTTAGTCTTAGTGACACGCGCGGCCGGCCGATATCGGCAGCGGCGCGCTATATGTATATTATTAGAGTTCGTTTATGCGCACAGAAGACAGGTGTGTCAAGAGGCGCGAAGAATTATGCTGACTAGAGAAGTTTGAATTCGATGTTCGCTGTAGTAGTGTGGCTGACTAGTTGAGTTGTAATCGAATTGAGTTCTGTCTGTTTGTTTCTTATTAAACTAAAAGATATTAAACTGTGTTGCTGATTAATTCAGGTTATACTTATACGTAGAATTAGTGTTCAAAAGGTGAACGTTAAATAGGCGTTAAGTAGACAGAGAACAAGGATTTAATCAGAAGGATTGTCAACGGAAGGATTGGGTTGACATATATATATATATATAATTTTATAGTCACATGAAAACTAATTCACATCTAAAGTTAATTCATTTTTTTAGTTAGTAACACTTTTTGCCTACTTAAGAATGTCACTCAATGTGCTTTATGCACTCACTGTAGGCCTACAATGCAAAAGACCCAACAACTTCTTCCTAATATCACTTCTCGAAATAAAATCTTCTCCCAGCTCAACCAAGTTCAAGCTGTCTCAAATGTTATTTTGTGTGTGACAAACAACCACCGAGTTTAATCTGCTGTCATCTATTGTACTGCGCAACCGAGAAGGGGGATAGAGTAGGCCTAATGGTAACACTCATGGCCAGGAGAGCAGCAGCACGCGGGTCGATTCCCGCAACCCCCTCGGGCAGGCGCCTTGCATGGCTGCCATAACGTGTGTTTAGTTAAGATATTGATAATTGTACAATTTGTACTGTCATGTCTCCATGTAATCTTACTGCGTTTGTCGGTTTGAAATAATGAAGAAATTTAAAAGATTATTATTATTATTATTATTATTATTATTATTTTTATTTTTATTTTATTTTTTTTCCCCGAGGTACATATGATCCCTCGGGAGTTCAAAAATTAGGGGGCATTGTTCTGGAATGGCTAGTCTTCGCAGATGGTTTTATCGGTGCAAAAGGTGCTAACAAAAGCGACAGCATTGAAGCGTTGGATTTCCATAGATAAGCGCTGATAAAGGAAAGTAGTCTCTCTATTGTCTCCTGATATTTGGGCCAGGCGGTAGCCGAGGAGGTTGATCAGTGCGAGGCCTTCCTGATTTATTGGAACCAGAGTTTCAAAGGCCAAGGGCACAAAGCAATATGATGACAAAATGGCAGTATATTTGGATGTTTTTCTGTCCGCTGCTATCTTGGCAGCAGCCCCTGCAACCTCAGCTGATCTGGTGCGGTATGATTCTGCCAGGGTGTCAATAACAGTGGCGTCCCATGCAAGGCATTTACCACCCTCCCATGGGATAAGAGTTACCCCCATCAGGACGTCTCCCATCAGACCTGACAAGTCCAGTGGGCTCCTTTGTGGCTGGAAAGCCAGCTTTGGTGAGGCCACGCCAAATGATGTCGTTTAGTAGAGCATGTCTGGCAGTGCGACCTGGCCCGAGGCTGCATGACATCCCATGTGAGCCGTCCTCTTGGACCGTCGCTCCACAAGGGCATTCGTGAGGAGCACATAAATCCGCCCCGAGGCGCAGTCCTGTTGCGATACGGACTGCTTCGTCATTTAGCCTCAGTCCACAAGCGCTTATGGGGAGCGCTAGTAGCCAATCACCTGCGTGCGGTGAGGCGACTGCCTTCAGCCTGGCCTGGTGGTAATCTGTTGTTATCGAGGCCTCTAAAGCTGCCATGTCTTTCATAATGAGAGGGTGGTCCCAGGCACACTGCTTATGGGAGAGGGTTTCTTCGGGGAGTGGAGCACCCGATTCAGTTAGCCACCGTTCTTGGGCCATTATGAGAGCCCGATCTAGGGGCGCATCAGTGTTGGACAAAATGGAGGCTTGCAAAGTTGCGGTACCTGCGGCGGAAGCCAGAAAGGCGGGTAATGCCAGCGAGGACACACGACGGATGCCGAGACCTCCACTCCTAACTGGTAGAGTGGCTTGAACCCAGTTGCTGTCAGCAATGGCCAGATTAAGTGTTTTAATGAGACCCGTGCGCATTATCTGGTCAAACTGGAGTAGCTTTGGGTTCCCCATACATGGGAAACAGCGAAGAGTATGAAGCAAAATAGGTGAACTGAGAGAGCTGCGGAATAAGATTAGGGCATCATGTTTAGCTATTGAAGACAATCGAGAAATACCAAGTGAAAGCTCTGCACAACGCGTCTCCAGAGCAACATCGAGAGCTCCACCAGCAGAGAGAGGTGCCCCAAGGAGGAATGCATCACAAGAGGATGTAATGGCGAAACTGTCCAGAGGTGGTGGCAAATCAACTTTGTGGGTGTTTATGATCTCACATTTTGCAACGTTAAGTGTCAGACCCATTTTACCCGCCTCTCTGATAATGGCCTGGACATCCATAGCCACCATGGATGCAGTCCCACCCAGGGTCAAGTCATCAAGATAACCAATACGAAGAGATGATTGGAGGCTGGACAAGATACGCTGAATAGGGTGACAAAACAGGAGTGGTCCAAGAGGATCGCCTTGTTGTAAACCAGATTGTGACTGAAGAGAGAAGTCGCCATATTTGAGAACAGAAGGTTTACTGTAAGCCACGTGACAGTATGGGTAGTGTCAACCCAATCCTTCCGTTGACAATCCTTCTGATTAAATCCTTGTTCTCTTCGTACTTAACGCCTATTTAACGTTCACCTTTTGAACACTAATTCTACGTATAAGTATAACCTGAACTAATCAGCAACACAGTTTAATATCTTTTCAGTTTAATACGAAACAAACAGACAGAACTCAATTCGATTACAACTCAACTAGTCAGCCACACTACTACAGCGAACACACTCGAATTCAAACTTCTCTAGTCAGCATAATTCTTCGCGCCTCTTGACACACCTGTCTTCTGTGCGCATAAGCGAACTCTAATAATATACATATAGCGCGCCGCTGCCGAGATCGGCCGGCCACGCGTGTCACTAAGTACAACTAAACGTTATACATCTATCATATATACATATACACGAGAAACTAAAGTAAGCGCACTATATATATACGCTAATATCTCGCACTGCAAGACTGTACACAAAACTCAGTTCACATTACCTCCTTCCTTTTTCTGGAATTGAGCAAATTAAATTTCAAAATTTGCGAAATTACCAAAATACATGAAACATATATATATCTAACTTATCAATAAACAGTCTTACGATTACTTATAGTCTTGACAAACAATCAGCAATAATATTCAATCTGCCCTTCTTGTACTTCACCTCAACATCAAAAGTTTGTAAGGCTAACGCCCAACGCACAAGTTTAGCAGACTTAGACATTGACTCAGTCAAGTATGTAAGAGGATTGTGATCAGTAAAAATGAAAATTTTCGATCCAATTATAATTTCTTTTAACTTGTTTAAAGCCCAAACAATAGCATAGGCTTCCTTTTCCACAGTAGCCCATCTCTTCTGGGTATCAGTTAATTTCTGACTGATAAATGACACAGGGCGTTCTATTCCCTTGTCGTCCATCTGTGTTAAAACAGCACCGACTGCAAAGTCACTACTATCGCAGTACAAATTGAATGGTTTTCCCACTTCAAAAACATATAACACTACTTTGGATCGCACAGCCTCTTTAAGTAAATCAAATGCTTGCTGATGTTCAACAGTCCAATCAATCTTATCAGAAACACGTTTACTAGTTAAATCAGATAAAGGTTTCGCAATCTGTGCAAAGTCCTTAATAAACTGTCTGTAATAATTAAAAAATCCAAGCAGTTGCTTAACTTGCTTCTTAGTTTCTGGGATCTTCAAATTAGTCAAACTTTCAATTCTGTCTGGATTCATCTTTATCTTACCAGACCCAACCACATGACCGATAAACCTTACCAAATATGCATTTTTTCAAATTCAAAGTAACGTTATGCAATCTCATTTGCATCAAAAATGCATCTAGATGCTGCAAGTGAACTTTCCAACTGTTAGAATGCACAGCAATGTCATCAACATACGGTTCTGCAAAGTCACTTATAGGCTGTAAAACTAAATTTATCGCCTTAACAAAAGTTCGGCCTGAATTTATCATTCCAAAAGGAACACGAGTAAATTCATACAGTCCATTATGTGTAACAAAAGCTGTCTTCCATTGATCAGATTGTTTTACAGGACAAGTCCAATAAGCACTTCGACAGTCCAAAATGGAAATCACATTAGACTTTCCAACTTTGTTCAAAACGTCTCTGACAATCGGCATCGGATATTTACAATCCACTGTGAATGAGTTAATGTATCTGTAGTCACAGGCAAGTCTTAAAGATCCGTCTTTCTTTTTAACAATAACCAAAGGGCTTGCCATTCTGCTCGATGATGGTTTAATAATGTTTGTTTTTAACATTTCTTTGATCTGACGTTCCACTTCTGCTCGATAAATCAAAGGAATTCGATATGCTGCAAATTCCTTTTCACGAAATCCTGGTTTTAGTTCAATTTCGTGTTCGACCAATGTACATAATCCGGGTTTTTCTGAAAATCTATCACAGTATTTGTTCAAAACGTTCAACAACTGTTCTTGCTGAGTTACTGTTAAATGGCTAATTTGTTCAGGATCGAGGTTAAGTGAATTCTTGTCATCTTGAACCTCGTTCCTCATTGGTAATTCAACCACTGAACCAAAATCTTCATCTTCTTCAACGATTAGACCACAACTTAATGCTCGAGTTACATATTTTCTGATCTTGTTGGCGTGAATTATTTTTCGACCATTTTCACCCATATCGACTAAATAAGAGTACTTTGATCTTCGATGTATGATCGTACATGGACCATGCCATCGAGAAATAAGTTTGTTTGTTGACGTTGGATACAAAACTATGACTTTCTCACCAGCTTCAAATTCTTTGTGCTTTGCTCTCTTGTTATACTGATTCGTGTATTGTAATTGCTTTTCTCGAGAGTAGGATTCTGCAAACAATAATGCTTTCTCCATATTTTCTTTGAGTTCTTTCAAATACTTTTCTGGTTTAACTCCAACATGAGGTGGTAAGTTTATTTCTCTAGTCCAACTCTCTTTTAATATTGCCAATGGTCCTCTCGGAATTTTCCCATAGACAAGCATATATGGTGATACTCCAGTAGTTGCATTCGGCACTTCTCGTAATGCCCACACTGTGAAAGGAATTATCTTGTGCCATTTCCTCGGGTTGTCTATTATCACATGATGGATCATCTTTTTAAATGTCTGATTCCATCTTTCTACTAATCCAGCAGCCTCTGGGTGTCCTGGTGTGTCGAATCTTGGACTACAGCCCATTAAATTGAGAAATTCTCTTGTCAAACTGGCTGTGAAGTTCGTTCCTTGGTCACTTGTAATCACGGACGGCACACCAACGTTCATGAATAGTTCCATCAACGCTTCACACACAGCCTTCGCTGTCAGCGATTTCAATAAAAAGATTGTAGGCCATCTGGTGCACGAGTCCACAATGCATAAACAATACTTGTGACCTGCAGCAGATACTGGATCGATCGGGCCAACGAGGTCCATCGTCATTCTCCTGAAGGCGACCTCTTCTCTTGAGACCGGAGTGATAGGCACTCTATCCATCACCAGACTCCTTGCCTTTAGTTGACATTTCTCGCAAGACTTACAAAATTTCACAATGTCTCTTCTCATCTTTGGCCATACAAAAGATAATTTTATTCGTTCTCTTGTTTTCTCTTCTCCTAGATGTCCTCCAAATACCGATTCATGCGCCAATTCCATCACTTTAATTCGTCTGTCTTTTGGTAACACTAGTTGATATATCGTCTGGTCTAATATCTGATATTTCTTATGCAATAAACCGTTGATCACACAGAATTCAGATTCTTTCTCTTGTGCTAACTTCCACCACGGCTTCAACGATTCATCATTTCTCTGTTGCTCTTCGAACTTTTTCGAATCGGCAATCTGCACCTTTTGTTCTTCGTCCATCTCTTCATCTCTATACAAGTCTCCTATCCCCACATCACATTCATTGTCTTCTTCAGTTTCATTTAATGTGCCATTCTCGCATGCAGCCATCTCTTGCTCGTTCATCTCTGCTATTACACCATCTCGCGATAAGCTTCGTTGCTCATTACTTTCGTTTTCCTCATCACTTGAACTTTCAGTTTCACTCTTCTCATCAACATCTACCATTTCCTGTTTCCGACTCTGCGCTCTCGTCATTACATTTGCTCGTACACTCACATCTCCTTGTATCGTTTTAACTTTCATCTGTGTTACGGCTTTTAATTCGGCAATTATCTCTGGATGCAACAAGAATCTTTCTGTACTGCCCATCTTTGCAATACTAGCACACATCAAGGTGACAGAAGGTGTAAGTGAACACTGGATTTTACGCGGAAATCCCTCTTCTTCCACGTCACTACCACACATTCTAACATCCACTTTCACTAACTTCGCAGGAATGGCATCTCCTGCCACACATTGCAAATTCACTTTTCCAATTTGTTCCACCTTCATGCCTTCCAGTAATTCTTCACTAATCACCGGAATTTCTGCACCCGAGTCGCTCAGTGCTTTGACTTTCACTGGCTCTTTACCGTCTACTGCACGAATTTCAACCTCGACATATTGCAAGAACGATTTCTTCAATATTCGACTGTCATCTTTTCCTGCGACTTCTCTCTGAATTCCAGCATCCAATAGAATTTCTTTTTGAATACCACATTTCATTACTGACTTTACTTCAGTCTCTTGATTTTCTTGACTCGTGGTTTGATTACCTGTATCACTAACCACTTGAATCAAATTCACCCTTGTGTGTTCTTGATTTCTGCTAGAACTAGCTGCTGCCACTGGAACTGGACAAAATTTAACCAAATGTTTATCTGAACCACAGTTGTGACAACGCTTCACCACTGTATGGTATGGTTGTGAAATACCTCGTTGTTCATTTCCTTCATATCTCTTATACTGCGTAAACGATGTGTTGCCTTCCCTCTTGGCGAACGGCGCTGACGATTTGTTAAATCCCTGACGACCAAACGTCACTTCTCTGGTCTCATTGGGTACAGGGACACTAGCTTTGACTTCTTTACCTTTGAACTGACTCCCTGTTTCTGGATTACTTTTCCACTTTCCACTCTGGCTTTGGTTTACGGAACGTTGAGAAGGATAACTGTTTATATTTGGAAATGCAAACCCAATTCGATTGTTTACATGAATGTCTGCTAAGTCTGCCACTGCACTAGCTTGGAGACAGTCAGTTCCTTCCTTCGACAATACAAACTGTAGTGGACCTGGCGGTAAACATTCTTTCAGCTTATCCGCTACCAGCAAATCAAAGAGCGTATCATACTCTCTGTTCACGTTTCGACTTCTCACGTAATAGTTTAGCAAGTTCTTCAGTCTTGCCGTAAACATCGTATAAGTCTCTTCTGTTGTCTTCTTAGCATCCACAAATCTGGCTCTGTATTCTCTCGAGGTCAATTTAAATTCTTTTAATAAGTGCTGCTTGACTCTATCATAATTGTCTAGATCATCGAATGACAATCTATTCAGAACGGTTCGAGCTTTCGGCGTCATCAATGGTAGTAATAATTTCACCCAAAACGGCTTTTCCACAGCAAAACTACGAAACGCGTTCTCGACTGTTTCAAAATATAATGGCACCTCCATCATATCAGTTGGCATTTGAGGCAATACATGCTTCATTGCATCACCTATTTTCTTAATTTTTGACACCAAAGTTTCACTTTCTTGCTGCTTCCTTCTTTCTGCTTCTCGTTCTTCTCTCATTTGCGTTTCTTTCAATGTCAATTTTGATTTCTCCAGTTTCAGACGTTCTTGTCTTTCTGTCTCTGCCTTTTCCAAACTTTCTTTCTGAAATTTGAGTTCTTCTTGTCTTATCTGTTCTGCGCGTTCTAACTCTAACGTTCGCGCTTTTTCTTTTTCTTCTTCACGCATTCTCTTTGCTTCAATCTGTTGCTGACGAACCTCTTCATCACTTTTTCTAGCTTTTTCAGATTCAATCATCTGCTCCAGTCTTCTTCTTTCAGCATCTTCTCTATCTCGTTTCAACTGTTCTAATTGAATCTCAAACTGATGCTTTTGCAATTCCAGTTCTGCCTTACGCACTTGTTCTGCTTTATCTTCTCTCTCTCTCTGCAAGCGCAATTCTTCTTGCCTTACAAGTTCTGCTTCTTGTCTCAACTCTTTCTCTTCTTGTCTTCGTCTATCTTCTCTTTCTTTCTCTTCTTGTCTCAGTTCTTTCTCTTCTTGTCTCCGTTTCTCCTCTCTATCTTTCTCTTCTTGTCTCCGTTTCTCCTCCCTATCTTTCTCTTCTTGTCTCAGTTCTTTCTCTTCTTGTCTCCGTTTATCTTCTCTTTCTTTCTCTTCCTGTCTCGTCATCATCATCCACTGCATTAACATCTCCATAGACATAGGCGCAGGAGGTTTTTCAATAGCCTTTTCTACGGCACCGCCAACTGCACCTTCTTCTTCGACTTCTTTCACCCACACTTCGGCGAGTTCCTTCATCATGTCACCACGTGGCATACCTTCTAATTGTTCTTCTTTAAAACCGGCTTTCAACAAACGCTGTTTTAGCCTTTCCGTAGACATCTTCTTAATATCTGCTTGTCTTTCAGCACTTAGTTTCTCCATCTTACTTGTTTACTTTGGTGATTTCTCTTTTCAAAGAAGTCACGGTTTTTCTTGGTGTGTGAATCGATAAACAAACGGGATTTCTTTTATATTTGTTCGTGGAAAACAACGAAATTTTTTATACCGTTTTCTCGTGTTCCACCGTCGTAGATTCTTCTATCCGCCGAAGGAGGTGATAACGTGAATTTTAATCCACCGTGAGTTTATATCCACCGTGAGTATTTATTCCACCGTGAGTATTTATTCCACCGTGAGTATTTATCCACCGTGAGTATTTATCCACCGTGAGTTCTTTATCCACCGTGAGTTCTTTTCCACCGTGAGTTCTTTATCCACACCGTCACTGCCACCAATAATGTCAACCCAATCCTTCCGTTGACAATCCTTCTGATTAAATCCTTGTTCTCTTCGTACTTAACGCCTATTTAACGTTCACCTTTTGAACACTAATTCTACGTATAAGTATAACCTGAACTAATCAGCAACACAGTTTAATATCTTTTCAGTTTAATACGAAACAAACAGACAGAACTCAATTCGATTACAACTCAACTAGTCAGCCACACTACTACAGCGAACACACTCGAATTCAAACTTCTCTAGTCAGCATAATTCTTCGCGCCTCTTGACACACCTGTCTTCTGTGCGCATAAGCGAACTCTAATAATATACATATAGCGCGCCGCTGCCGAGATCGGCCGGCCACGCGTGTCACTAAGTACAACTAAACGTTATACATCTATCATATATACATATACACGAGAAACTAAAGTAAGCGCACTATATATATACGCTAATATCTCGCACTGCAAGACTGTACACAAAACTCAGTTCACAGGTAGAGTTCAGGAATGTGCTCGGAAACAGCTGCTAGGATGCTTGTGCGACTAAGACTATTAAAAGCATTCGTGAAGTCCAGTTTGACCAAGACTGCGCCAGAGGGCAGATCTGCCAGGAAGCGTCTGGCAGCGTGTGTGGCAGCCTCGCAGCCTCCTGACGTACCAACACCAAGCTGCAGAGGTGCAAAATACTTTGACAGACGAGAGAGAGCAAAAGCGTTTGCACACTTTGATGCCAAACGACGCCAGCAGTAGCCAATTGCGATGGGGCGGAGACCCCCCGATTTCTTCCTTAAAGCAAACAGGGTTCCCCCAAACAAGAGAGGTGTAATGCTTTCTGGACAGGTGCCTGCCAGCAAGATGTTTATTAAGGCAGTGAGTGATGTAAGCAGAACTGTGCCAACCTCCTTGCAGTTTATCAGATCGAGTATATGTTGGGGGCGTATCCCGTCGGGCCCCCGGCCGACCCAGCTGGGAATGAGCGAATTGCATGCATCACCTCACCCTCCGTTGTCTGGAAATATTATTATTATTATTATTATTATTATTATTATTATTATTATTATTATTATTATTATTATTATTATTATTATTATTATTATTATTATTATTATTATTATTATTATTATTATTATTATTATTATTATTATTATTATTAACCAAGTCTTTATCGGGGGGGGGGTCGATAGCGCATTGGATAGCATCTGGCGTAGAGTGCGAGAGGTACAGAGATCGAGTCCCATAGGCGGACATGATTTGTAGGCTGCAATTTGCGCCGTGTGTTGCAAGCTGTCTGTTTTGTTAGTAGTTAAGGTTTATCGCATAACATGTACATGTACAGCGCAGTGCGTTTGCAGGCGCTTAATTAAAGAATAAATATTATATTATATTATATTATAATTATTATATCAACCGACGCAAGCTGCTAAAACTACGCTCTAAGATTTGAGGGGAAGTGCACATGGGGAAGAGTCAATTAACCTGGTCGTCACGATGTCAATAATAATTTGCACAGACCGCCTTTCGCTTTGGCATAGCTGCAAAGTCCTCTGTTATTACTTAAAATAATACAGGCTTTGCTAAAATTAGCCGAAGTTACTGTGTGTAGGCCTAATGTGTTTCATCTTGTCAATCTTGAGAGTTGAGTGGATGTCTGGTCAAAGTTCCGTTGTGTTATAATATAATAATATTTATTTTCCATGGAAGGCTTAACACGAATATTATTTTTAACAGATTGCAAACACTTTACATAAACACGTACAAAATCCGCTTATGAAATAGGGTGAAAGAAAATAATATCCTGTAGAGAGTGTGGGTAAAAATGATTTGGGAAAAAAATTGCTATAGTGCAAAACAATATAAACAGAATAATAATTAACAAAACTCATTAATTTTTGTTAGGGACTAGTTGTTGGTGACACCCTGCTGACGTGTCTTGAGTGGTCAAGTTTTTTTTAACAAAAACAGCAATCAAAAATTTTCTTCAAAATTCGGGGGACAACTGTATAGGCCAGGGCTTTACAAACTGTGGTCCGCGGACCAACAGGGGTCCGCGAGGGATATGGCGGAGGTTCGCGACAGCGTTCTGAAAATATTCATTAACAATTTAACACTGCGTAGTTTTAGCATTAACATATAGACGCTGCCTTTCTCTTTGCCTTCTGTGGCTTTCTCTTTGTCTTCTTGTTTACTTTCTTCTCTGCCTTCTTATTTGCCTTCTTCATTGCTGTTTAACTTACCTTCTTCTTTGCCTTCTTCTTCAATTGTCTTTCTCTTTTCCTTCTTCATTGACTTTTACCTACTTTCTTTCTTGCCTTCTTCTTGGCCTTCTTATTTGTCATTCTGGTTGCCTTCTTCTTTCTCTTATCTTTGCCTTCTTGGCCTTTTTACTTACCTCCTTCTTTGTCTTCTTCTCTGCTGTTTTAATAACTTTCTTCTCTGCCTTTCTTTGTCTTTCTCTTTGCGTTCTTCATTGCCTTCCTTTTTGCCTTCCTCTTTGCCTTTTGCTGTACCATCATCTTTACTTTCGTCTTTGCCTTCTTCATTGCTTTTTAGTTAACATCTTCTTCGACTTCTTCTTTGCCTTCTTCTTTTACTTCTTCTTTGCCTTTTTCTTTTCCTTCTTCTTTGCCTTTTTACTTACCTTTTTTCTTTTCCTATTATTTGCCTTTTTCGTTGCCTTCTACTTAAACTTCTTCTTTTCCTTCTTTTTTCCTTCTTCTTTGCCGTTTTACTTACCTTCATTACCTTTTTACTTATCTTCTTCTTTGCCTTTTTCTTTACGTTTTTACCCACACTCTTCTCTGCCTTCTTCTATTTCTCTTTGACATTCTTTGACTTTCTGTTTCCCTTGCTCCTTGCCTTTTAACTTACCTTCTTCCTTACCACTGCCTTCTTCTTTACCTTTCTCTTTGCCTTCTACATTGACTTCTGCTTATCTGCTTCTTTATCTTCTTATATGGCTACTTCTTTGTCGTTTCCTTTGCTTCTTCGTTTCTTTATTTATTGCCTCTCTACTCGCCTCTGATTTGCCTCCTTCTGTATTTTCTTCTTTGCTTTCTTCTTTGCATTCTTTATTGCCTTTTACTCACCTTCTTCTCTGCATTTCTCTTTGACTTATTCTTAGCCTTCTTCTTTGCCTTCTTCTGTTTCTTCTTCTATGCTTTTGTACTCACCTTTCTTCTTTCCCTTTTTCTTTCCCTTTACCTTTGCCTTCAACCTTCTTTGACTTCTTCTTTGCCTTCTTTTTTGCCTTCTTCTTTGCCGATTTACTTACCTTCTTTGCTTTCTTCTTTGCCACCTTTTTGTTTTTCTTCTTTCTCTTCTTCCTCGCCTTTTACCTACCTTCGTCTTTCTCTCTCTTTGACTTCTTCTTGGCCTTATTCTTTGGCTTCTTCTGTTCCTTCTTCTTTGCCTTTGTACTTATCTTTCCCTTCTACTTTGTTTGAGTTCTTCTTTGCCTTCTTTTATGCCTTCTTGAGTTCTTCTTTGCCGTTTTACTTACCTTATTTGCTTGGTTCTTTGTCTTTCTTTTGCCTTTTTCTTTGCCTGTTACTTACCTTCTTTTCTTTGACTTTTTCTTGGCCTTCTTCTTTGCCTTCGAACTTCTGTTCCTTCCTTTTTGCCTTTGTACTTACCTCTCTTCTTCGCCTTACTTACTTACCTTACGTACTTACTTACCTTTTCACTTACCCTTCTTTTCTTTACCTTTATCTTTCGTTTCTACTTTCTTTGAGTTCTTCTTTGTCTTCTTGTTTGCCTTCTTGTTTGCCTTCTTCTTTGCCTTTTACTTACCTTCTTTGCTTTCTTCTCTGCTTAGTTCTTTTTCTTTCTGCTTTGTCTTCTTCTTTGCCTTTTACTAACTTCTTTTCTTTGCCTTTCTCCCTGACTTGTTTTTGGCCTTGTTTTTGCTTCTACTGTTCTTTCTTCGCTGTTTTCATCTTTCCTTCTACTTTCTTTGACTTCTCTTTACTTTCTTGTTTGCCTTATTCTTTGCTGTGTAAATTACCATCTTTGTTTTTCTTCTTTGCCGACTTCTTTGCCTTTTACTTGCCTTCTTCTTTGCCTTTCGCGTTGACTTCTTTTTGGCCTTCTGCTTTGCCTTCTGCTGTTCTACCTTTTTATTTACCTCTCTTTTTCTTTGCCTTTGTCTTTGCCTTTGTCTTTGCCTTACACCCTTTGACTTCTTCTTTTCTTCCTTTTTGCCTGCTTCTTTACCGTTTTACTTACCTTCTTTGCTTTCTTCGTTGCCTTCTTCATTGCCTTTAATTACCTTCTTCCAGAGGCGTAACTTTGGTCTAAAAAGTGGGGGGTACCAATTTCTTACATACACGAAGCAACGCGGAGATTGCGGTATCTGGGAGGGCACAATAACAAAATATTGATGGGCATTGTTCAATAAGTGGGGGGTACGGTACCCCCAGTCCAAAAAGTGGGGGGTACGGGTACCCCTCGTACCCCCCACAAATTACGCCTATGCCTTCTTCTTTGTCTTTCTCTTTGACTTCTTCTTGACCTTCTTCTTTGCCTTCTGCTGTTCCTACTTCTTTTCATTTATGTTTGCTTCTACTTTTTTTTACTTCTCTTTGCCTTTTTGCCTTCTCTTTTACCATTTTACTTACCTTCTTTTTCTCTTCTTTCCTTTCTTTTTTATCTTTCTTTTTGCCTTCTTCTCTGCCTTTTACCTACCATTTTCCTTGCCTCCCGCTTTGACTTCTTCTTGGCCTTCTTCTTTGTTTTTTTATGTTGTACCTTTCTCTTACCTTCTTTGTTTTCTTCTTTGCCTTCTGCTTTGTCTTTCTTCTTTGCTTTCTTCATTGACTTTTACTTACCTTATTCTTCGCCTTTCTCTTTGACTTTCTCTTGGCCTTCTTCTTTGCCTTCTGTTCCTTCTTCTTTGCCTTTATCTCTGTCTTCTACTTTCTATGACTTCTTCTTTACCGTTTTACTTACCTTCTTCTTTCTCCTTTGCCTTCTTCCTTGTCTTTCTTCTTTGCCTTCTTCAATGGTATTTACTTACCTTCTTCTTTGCCTTTCTCTTTGACTTCCTCTTGGCCTTCTTCTTTGCCTTCTTCTGTCATACGTTTCTACTTACCTTTCTTCTTTGCCTTTTTCTTTGCTTTCTACTTTCTTTGATTTCTTCTTTGCCTTCTTTCTTGCCTTATTCTTTGCCGTTTTACTTACCTTCTTTGCTTTCTTCTTTGCCTTCGTCTTTTTCTTCTTTGCCTTCTTCTTTGCCTTTTTGCCTACCTACTTCTCTGCTTTCTTCCGTGCCTTTCTCTTTGACTTTTTCTTTGACATCTCGCTGCCTTTTTTACCAACCTTCTTATTTACCTTCTTCTTCGCCTTCTTTGTCTTGCTCTTTGCCTTCTTTCTTGACTTTCTCTTTGACTTCTTCTTTGCTTTTTTGCCTTCTTAGTTTCCTTTTAACTTACCTTTTTCTTCACCTACTTCTCTGCCTTCTTCTTTGTCTTGCTCTTTGCCTTCTTTCTTGCCTTTTTCGGTACCTTCTTCGCCGCATTTTTACTTACCTTCCTCTTTGCCTGTTTCTTTGCCATCTTCCTTCTCTCTTCTTTGACTCTTTACTTGCCTTTCTTTTTGCCTTGTATTGTGTCTTTTCTTTGCCTTTCTTTTTACCTTCTTTGCCTTTCTCTGTGCCTCCTTCTTTGCTTTCCTCTTTGTCTTCTTCTTTGCCGTTTTACTTGAATTCTTCTTTGCTTTCATCTTTGCCTTCTATTTGCTTTCTGCCTTGCCTTCTTCATTTCCTTTCTTTTTGCCTTTTCAAATCTTCACGACTTTTCAAGAAACTATTTCAGTCTTATTTTAGAATTCCGTTTTAATTTTGATTTCTGTTTTGACGAGCTTTTCTGAATCGAGCTTAAATTCCGCCATGGCGACACTTTAGATTGCAAGCATGAGTTTATGAATACACACAGTTCCATAGGCAATGTAGGGGCTTTGGTGTAGACGAAAATACAGGCATATATATATATAATGAATGAATATATATATATATGTATATATATATATATGTGTATATATATATATATGTATGTATATATGCGCAAGAGTTTCAGCAGGTAGCGAGCAGAGAATTGGTCAGTCAATCAGCTACAGACTAAAAGACAGATAGATCAACTGACGGAAATTGTAAATGCATCCACGTGCATGCGAAAGAAGCAACACAAGGACAAGCACACAAACAGACAAAGACACACATACAGACACAAACAGTCAATGAAGACAGGCAAGAAAAGGGATTTAAGGACGATTACGTAGTGTGAGACTTTTCAAACTGGCCTTTATTACATCCGCAGACCTCCGTCGAATTTTTCGTATCAGCTGACAGCCACGAACCTCTGCATCCCTCCGCACAGGCCTTAACCGCCTTGCACAAATATCATAAGACAACAGGTAGACTGCTTTTCTCTTTCAACGCTTATCTGGGGAAACCCAACGCTTCAATGCATTTTGTATCACCTTTCACACCAATTAAACCATATGTGAATACTAGCCATTCCAGAACAATGCCCCCTAATTTTTGCAATCCCTCACCCGAAGGATCATAATTATGTATCTCGGAGAAAAATAATAATAAGTATCACTAATAGCCGTGTATCAGGCTGTAAAAGTTGATACCCGTGTTTTAGACCAAAGTTGCTCCTCTGAGCGAGGTTGCTCCGAGCGGTCTATCATTCTTAGGTGTTATTAGGTAGTTAGTCATCGTTATACAGTGGGACAAAGCCAGGACTTACCACAGTACTTGATGTTTGGCTGCTAGGATCTTGGCTTCGTCCGAATGACAAAGACTATCAACGTCCTCGTGTTTCAGCAGGTTTACCTGATGTTTGGACTACAGATGAATTATTATGCAGACTTCGTATCGAACCGCCGGAGATTTTCAGCTTTGATTTACTTAATTTACACCGAGCCGCTTGGCCTCTCACACAGCGCCTGTTAGATTACTTCGTTAGGGCCATCCATATATTACGTACACAAATATCCGGGAATATTGGACCCCCTGTTCGCAAGCGTACTTTCTTCCACCACCCCCCTCCCTGAGTACGTACGTTTGACGCGCACCCCCCCCCCCCCCGATGACCAGCTGCAGAAAGTGTCTCCAGGCAGCCTGTCTGCACTTTAGGCCAGATTATTGAAGGGCCAATATAGACAAATTATAGGTGTCTTCACAGCACAGAATAACTGCACATGGCTTTTATATAATGTAATAAAATGCCATGGGACGACTATAGGATAATACAGAGTTATAAATAGGCTAATGTGGACGTCATAATTAGAAATTTATTTTGGGTACGTACACATTTTGTTACCCCCCCCCTCCCCCCCCGTTCGCACCCGTACGCAAAATCGCCAAAATCCGACCCCCCTCCCCCCCTAAGTGCGTACGTAATATGTGGATGGCCCATTACTTCTTAAACATTGATATTATTATTATTCGCCAAGTTAAACCAATTTCACCCAGTTTGCGATGCGACAAAGAACAAAGTTCGTCACTACTTGGTGACGTCATTGACCTTTGACGTCACCAACAAGCAAATATAAAAAACGGATGATTAAAACAATTACGCTACTGTTATTATTACGTCGTGCTATATATATATATATATATATATATATATATATATATATATATATATATATATATATATATATATATATATCCGCGGGCCATTGTCATTGGTGTTGTTAATAATCCACTGCCCGTAAGACTGCTAGTGCAAATCTCGAGCCTGAATGAATGAGGTTGTGGGGCGTGGTGGCTCAGTGGTAAGTTCGGCGCCTTGTGACCGGAGGGTTGCAGGTTCGAATCCCACTCTAGCCGCTGCGTACGGACCTTGGGCAAGTCCTTCACTCGCGATTGCTCGTGGCGCTTCGGCGTGAAAACTCCGACACAGTATCAAATGCTGTAGTCGGGAGCGCCTCTGAGTAGTAGTTGACTTCGAGAGGCGCTATAGAAATATCCGGAATAAAAAAATAAAATAAAAATATACAATGTAGGCTTAAGTAAGTAAGTAAGTAAGTAATCTTTTATTAGCACGAGACAAATGCTCATAAATACATTGGGGAGGGGGATAGAGTTATGGTAACACTCATGGCCAGGAAAGCATTAGGTTCGCGGATCGATTCCCGTAACTCCCCTCTAGGGCGGCACCTTGCATAGCTGCCAAACCATGTATTTAATTAAGATATTGACTGTACTTTCACGAATACACGACGCTCCATATTCAGCAACATCCAAGGTTATTAGTTGTAGCGCACTTTCACGTTCTCATGTTTGTCGATATTGCACTTTTCAATCAATCAACTTTGCAGTTTTTTTGTGCAACGAAAGTACCGATGAATTTTCGTAAGCGTTATTTTCGTCATAGTTATAGTTATAGTTAATGATATTGTTTAGTCACAGTTATAGGCCCTAGTTATCGTTACAGTTATCGTTAACGAAATCATTTTATTTTCGTTAACGAACATATTTTCGTTACAGTTATCGTCACTGATTTAATGTTTGAGAGACAATCAAACTGCCTTGCAAACGTCACAGAAGAGAGGGAGGGGTTGCGAGCAGTGGCTGGAGGCTTTGACAGAGAAGGACCGAGAGACAAGTAGAACTGGAACCAGAGTAGTGCCAGAGACGCCAAACCAAGAATATAGTCGTTGTGAAGAAGGACGCTGTGATCGATGGTGTCGATGGCGTTCTTGAATTTCACTGTAAACGTTCGTTATCTTTTGTTGGTAGCTGAGTTTCGACCTTCGTTATCTTTAAATTTCGGACGTCATTGATGACGTCTAATTTTATCTGTTAGAAACAACAAAAGAATTTCGTCACCGTCATTCCTTTTCCGTCGTCATGTACGGTAGGCCCTATGTGTTTGCAGTAATTCGTAGTTTGAGAGACAATTACTCTCAGTCAGAGGCAACATATTTTTTCTAGACTACAATCTCATTCGCAGAGCACAAGTGAGTAGGACAATTGTCAGACTGTTGTTTAATGAGTTAAAAAAAAGCCTTTAAGTATAATCAGGGGCGTCTACACCATAGAAACCTTGGAGCAAATGCTCCATCCAAGAAATAGGGGAGAAATTTGTCAGTGTGTGTGTGCCACCAATTTAGGGGGGGGAAGGAACGGGGAGGGGGAAGAAGAGGGGGAAAAGGGACGTTGCTCCAATGACTTGGGGGGGATAGACGCCCCTGAGTATAATTGTGCGAGATTTGCTATTGTTTCTCATAAAAAGCGGTAATGAATTTCCTGCTAGAAATATGCGAACGCCTCATGTTATGCAAAGTCATCACCTGTCAGTTCTCACTGTTTGCAAGATCAAAAACTTTTCAGATAGGCCTAATTGAAGTGGTTGTGAAATTAGTCTCGGAGTCTGTATGTTCAGATAGGCCCCTTGTCCTATATGTTGCTTCATCGGCTACCACAGATTATGCTAATTTGCAATGGTACATATAAGTCTTATAATCTAGAATAACCGTGGCAGATGTAATGACCTACCTATGCCTATACCCCATCATACTCATCCCTTGCCAACAGGTTCCTTCGATTCTTTTCTGACAAGAAACTCGACTAGAAGAGTAAGTTTGTAAGTGTGTATTCCAATGAAGAAATGTCATTTTTGTCAATCACTAGGATCATTAGGCTAATTGTTCAAACTATAAAGTACTTAGTAATTGCACGGTTTTTACCTTGCTAGTCTATAATTGAACATCAGCGCTCGATCGTATACCGGCAGCCTTGACAATTGGTCGTCCTATAGGCCTATATATCGATGCGTTTAAAAGGTGGCTGCTGAATTGATTCAAATACACGAGGCATTCTGAAAACAGCTTTTGGTGTAGTGCATGACTTTCACTCATCGTGTAGCTGCAAATAAACTTTCATCGGTCTCATCAGCCAACATAGCAGACGGCGCGTCGAGCGAATGAGGCGACACTTCATCCTCCCTGGTAGTTGTTCAATTCTGCCCCCTTCATCTGCTTTGGTATAGTCCCACCATACCGGTGAGGCACGCATGAGTTGCGCTATGGTTGTCATTTTGCAACTCCTGCAGGAACGTAAAGAGGAGGCCATGAGACCTGAGAAGGCAAAGGGGCGTACCGGTACATTGATGAGGAACATGCAGATAGGACGGCGTTGATCGACGTGAGAAGACATTCGAAGGTCAGAGCGCAAAGTAACTCCGAAGAACCGAATTGAATCCTCTCGCTCCGCTTCCGAGATAATCAGGGAACTGAGGAGCTTTTCAGGCCACTCTTCGAGATTATCATCTCCCGAGTCTTTTATTGGTTTAGGCGAAGGTTATTATCTCTGGCCCATCTAGATATATTGTCAAATTTTCACACTGCTGTGTCCACCCGAGAGGATCCATTAATAAAGTAGGTGTGATCCGCATATTTGATGAGGTGGCTTGAGTTGTGTATAGTTTGAAGCAGTGGCGGCGATCTTCTTTGACAGATGGGGGGACACTTTAGAAATGATCTGGTCAAAAAAGAGTTTTGACCTGAACTGGTCAAAAAAGAGGTAAAAAAATTCACGCGCGATAAATTTCATTCCAAACAATTTTTTGGTGCTTCTTCAAGATTTGGGGGGACAAATGTATGGTGCGTCCCCCCACTCTTAAAGGTGGGGGTCTTGTCCCCCTCGACCTCCGGGATCGCCGCCCATGGTTTGAAGGACGGATGGAGGCAGGGCCTATCACTGAACCTTGTACAACACTGGCAATTAATGCTAGTGGTAATTTCCGAGATTATGCCAGCGAATCTAATAACATGACCTCTATTGTCAACATAGTCAATTAACCAGTGTATATTTAGTCAGGGACATCCTGCAGGGAGGCAAACTTCTTTCCTATCGTTGCGTGACGGGTGGTGTCGAACACTTTAGAAAAGTCTGTTGAGATAAGGAGAACATAGTCATTTGTCTGCAGCAAGGTTGTAACTCTTTGCAATAGTGCGATAATTAACAGCCGCTGTCGTGGAGCTTGTCGAACTAAAGGCAAATTTGTCGCCCATCATTTCGTTGACAGGAGAGGGGAATTCAAAGGCCGGGTATATGTAGTTTCAGACAATGAGTCGCTCCATGGTCCTGGATAGGATTTGGACAATGGATATCAGCCGGAAGTCAGAAGGAACCGAGGGCTAGGCAGTTTGATTTGGAACATAGTGTAACTTCACTGATAGATTGAAGAGATCTATATGGGCCAGGATTGAAGAAATAACTGGCGCCAAAAGGCGCAGTAGCCAAGCGGGCAGGCTTTCCATACCCGCAGTCTTGCAGTGCAGCCCATCAAGAGCAAAATGGAGCGGTGCTGTCGTCTGCTGTAAGTTTTAATTTTGGTTTTTCATATTCAAGATCCGTTGACATTGATTGCTGCATGATGATTGTTCAATTCAGAGGTAGAAACTTGACCACTGGCTTTTGAATCACCGGTTCGCTGCGTCAGCTGTCTGACCTTTTCCCTTAATATTCGGATACCGTTTCGTGGGTCTCTGTGTTGAAGTTCCTTGCTCCAGTGATCATTTTCCCTATCCTTGGCCTCATCAGTCACGCCTGAGCGAAGAAGCTTATGCTTTCACCGTAGCAGAAACTTAATCTCAGGTGTAATGAATGGCGGATCTCGAGTTGTTACTGGCATCGCAGTGGGTAGAATCTGTCAAGCGAATTCTGCATGAGTTGATAAAAGTCAAGCGAATTCTGCATGAGTTGATAAAAGTCATCCCATGCGTTCTGTGGATCTGGTGTCATCAGTAACTGGGCATAATCGTGGCCTCCAAGGGCAAGAAGTATTTTGGCAGTTTGATTTGGAGTCCGTCGCTTAAGCTGCTTCTTCTCCGCCTTCTTATTCAGGGCTAAGAAAGCCATTGATGTTGTAGCAAAGATTGCCTTATGATCTGACTTAATCAATGGAGACACAACCTTAAGTTGTCCTGGTATTGAGCTCATAGCCATATCCAGGGCTGTAGTGGTAAAATTTGAGGTGAGTATACGCTACCGGTGACCAGCGGCGTAAAAAAAATTTGAAGACCTTTTTTAGGAAAAATTTCTGACTTTTCACCAATTCTCAGAAAATTTTCAGACTTTTTACGATTTCGTCTCTGAAAAAGTTGATGACCTTTTTTTTTTTTTTAGTCATTCGCCCTAAAAACCGTTGAAAACCTCTCTTTTTCGGAAAATTTTATCTACAGAGGTAAGTATACGCTGTATACCCGCGTATACCCTCATGGGTATACGCTCTCAAATTTCTCTAGAGGTAAGTATACGCTGTATACCCGCGTATACGCTCGACTACAGCCCTGGCCATATCTAGAATATTCTTGTCTTGGGTTGCCTGGTGTTTACCAGAGGGGCTAAGGCCTGTGCAGACAGAGACCGCCGCGACGCCTAGCTGATTAAAATCTCCGCCAAGTAATACTGACGCTTCGGGTTCTGTTGGAAATGAATCCTCAATGTATTCCATAAGGCGACTCAATTGACAGATTGGCTTGGGCGGGTGGTGTGGACCACAGCGTGTCCGGACGCATTCACCCTCATCCATAACTGCTCCAATTCTCGAGAACCCTTCCGCGGAATATAAATCGCAGCCCGAACGAAGATCGAAGATCGGACGAAGATCGCTACTTCACTTGCTCGCCTTCTCTGTCGATCTCTTCTGAAAGTCTGAAATTCTGGAAAGGGGAACATTCCGTCTGAGTGCTGATCTGCTTTGAGTGTGTTTCGGATACAATTGCCACGTTGACCTACAAGATCAACATGGAGCTGATCTAATGCATGTTCCTTGACCAGAAAGCAAAGTTTAAAACATAGAATATAGCAAAAGGGAAGATGACTGCATGGTCCCTGGGAGCAGATCTCGTCCTGCAGACAATCATCTAAGCCCACTCGGACCAGGGGAGTGAGGCATCGCTGCTGTCCTCTAGACCGAGGATAGACTCAACAACTGGGGCGACGCTGCCTCAACGTTTCGATCGCCCGGATGGGATGCTCTTTCCGTCGTCTTTCCCTCTTTTCTCTATATCCCCAAGTGCATCGAGCCGTGTAGGCCAGGCTTTGACGCGGCTTGAGTGCTCGTGTATGTGTCGAGCCCCAGGCGCTTGCCGACGTATCGCATGTAGCTGATTGCAACTATAGCCATAATAACCAGAACTTTTATTGGTTCCGTCAAACAGCAACAAACAAGACATTTCAAGTCTGTTACAACAACTGTATAAATTGAGGTTATCCGGGAAAACTCTAAAAGGACCAAGGTCACGCTTAGAAGAGTTACCCTTACATTTATTGACGATACATAAATGAAAAGGTACATTTTCTCCACTGAGTTGTTTACGATGTTGTACGCTGATTGGTACTGATCCGTCACGGATCGTTGAACTCGTCCAACTCTAATCTAGCTGTAGCAAGAATGTCCTCCATTTGGTAAGCCTTTGTAAGATAAAATTAATTTATATTAAATTCCAGTTTGAAGACGGTCCGATTAAATTTATAATTCATTTTAAGAAATTATTTAACTTGATTAAACCCACGCGAACTAATTTCGACGCCATCAAGCGTGTAAGGCGCCAGTTTATCCACCGCTGCCGAGTAAAGACTCGATCGCACATTAGGAAGAACGAGCGTTTCTGAAGTAGTCACGTGGGCCAAAGCAACTTGCGAACAAACACCTTCTAAAATCCGTAGCAGAAACGAAATAATAGCGCCAGTAAGCGTGTTCAAAATGACTGGAAAATTCTGCATTTAGACAAATAATCCACCCAAATGATTCTATCTTCGTGTTATCGCATATCACATCCTGTTGTTACTTGATTCCTCACTTCTCCATGATTCTTTCCTTCTTCTCTAATTTGAATTCGTTCTGTTGCCCTGTTACCAAGACGCTACCAGCATATTTCTCATTTGTAGTTATGTTTCTTGCATGAACCTAGATACATTGAATGAGGCTATTAGGCCGCCGACAGTGAAATCCATGGAAGTCCGAAATTTAGACGAAACATCACCGTCCTCATCGTTATCGGCAGCAGCAGTCTTGTCGAGAAAAGAAACTCCGAAAGGTTTGCCAGCGCTGCTCAACAAACTGGTGAGGGCGGTTCTGATCAGCAAGCCACTCCAAGCAGTTCAATTCCTCGCCGATTACCTCGACGCTGAACTGAACCGTCGCACACTCTGTCAACTGCAGGACTTGGGAATGACAGTCTGCGGTGAGTTACTCTAGCACAAGGTCATTTTGGTTCACCCAGTGGACCGACCTTAGCTACCTCTTCATACGAAACTTTTATGGTTTATTTGCGTTTGGTACCACTTGGGTACCAGCCGCAGTTTATCCGTTCCTTCCAGGTTTTTGTATGCTTGCGTTGCGAACTTGCGATGGTAAACTCAGCTGAGCGGAGCCGCGTATACGATGCATCGCTGGGTTGTTTTTGTACCTGATAGTGGACTGTAAGTTCGGCAGACTGTAAACTTGATACTATATTTTTCAGTTATATATGGAGCTCGAGTACTAAGGGAGGACTTGGAAAGATTATACAAATGGTCTGAAGATTGGAATATGCTTTTCAACATGGACAAATGTGCAGTCATGCATGTGAGAGGAAAGAACAGAGGTTTGATTATGAAATGGGAGACAAGAAACTAAGAGCAACGGAGGAGGAAAAAGACTTGGGAGTCAAAATTTATCAAAGTGCAAGACCGTCAGGGCAGTGCAGGGAAGCAGCTAATAAAGCAAATAAGGTTCTGGGACAGATCAGAAGAACGGTGGTAAGCAGAGATAAGAGCATCATCTTGAACCTGTACAAAACTCTGATGAGATCTCACCTGCCATGAAGTACTGTGTTCAAGTATGGAGCCCATATAAGCAAAAGGACAAGGAAGTGCTAGAAAAAGTGCAACGGAGAGCAACAAGGATGACAAAAGGATTTGGAACTTTGACGTATGAGGAGAGATTGGAGAAGTGCGGATTAACAACACTGGACAAATAAAGAAGCAACACCAATCTCATGATTTTTAAGCTGGCTGACAGAAGTGGATTACGAGGGAATAGATATAAGATCTTTAGGAAGTCAGAAGGCTTTGTCAAACAAAGATTTTTCAGCAGCAGAGTAGATAATGCCTGGAACCAGCTGAGTGATGAGACCGTTTCAGTGGAGTCGCTCAACAACTTCAAGGCCAAGCTTGAGCAGATAGGATATTAGGACATGTATATAGTGGTGGTTCTCACACAGGCTTTAGTCTTCTGAACCACCCTTAACCTCTGTTATGTTATGCTATGTTATGTTATGTTATGTTATGTTATAATTATGTATATTCGTTTATTATAAATCAACGAAGGATGATGACACATCGCATCACAGCTTACAGCAGTCTAAAGAGATGATAACAATGATGATAATAAAGTATATATTTCCAGTGCGATGACAAAGAAATGCATAAGCATATACAAATGTAGGCCCCCTGTGTGTTAGCGAGATCTGAAAATCAGTTATTGCTATTTACAGACCTGGAAGTATTCGATTCAGAAAAAGTTCAAAACCTTCCCAGTCGAGTAATACGGACAGCGAGAAAAGAACAATTTCGTACGTATATGGGCAATTTTTATATTTTTAGAACGTTCTAAATTCTGCTTATCAAACTTGCTATTAAACACTTTTAAAGTAGCCTAAATTTGTAAATTATAAAATGTGTTCATCATAATTATAGTCTGCTTCTTATGTTAAACACTGTACTCGACCTATCATCACTCGACATATCTCCGTTCTTGTTCACCCTTTGTGCCAGTATTGCATAACGATACCCCAACTCTTGCTGAGCCTTCGCACCAAAGTAGTGTTTGGCTACCGGACGCTGTCGGCTTCTGGTCCGAGGCTTTGGAATTTACTGCCCAGTTTTGTTCTTCCGTCAGTTCTCTAATGTCATTCAGAACTCAACTATAAAATTCATCTGTTTCAGTCCGCGTATACCCTGCGTCGCTCCACTTCTGGTCTCTATCTGCTTTATCTTATCTAGACTGGATTTCCTAATGGACTTTGACTCTGGTTTCGTGCATTATGATATCGATGCAATTGAAATCAGGTCTTCATTGAGCTCTTGATCCTGGAACTGAGTTAATCTCCGTCTCCAGGCAAACTCCACTCGTCCGCAGTAAACATTCGAAACATGAAATCCAAGCATACTCTTTCACTCCAGCAGTCTCCAAAACCGTGACACCAGTGCTTTTTTTCTAGAAAAAAAGGTTCCGGAACGGAACAATAGGTTCCGGAACGCAACATTTATGGGCGGGCTAAAATCACGAGAAAAACGGGATTGGGTGTTGGTAGGGGTCTGAATAAACACTGAAAACAGTTCAAAAACACTGAAATTAAATTAAAATAACAAAATTATTGTTTTTATTATTAAAATAAAAAAATATTTTTAGTAGCTGAAAAAAGGTGCCGGAACGCCGTACCGGCTCGTTCCGGCTGAAAAAAAGCCCTGCCAAAACCCATTCATTTATCTTCACCACAGTCCACGATACCCCGAGAATCTGCCTCCTCGACTTTCTTAATGGTACAGAGCTCACAGCCATACGTTGCCACTGGCCACACAAGAAACCTCATAAGTCGTGTCTTGTTTTATCTGGGTACCGATAAAGAAATAAAATAGCTTAATGTACATTTAAAATTGCTTGTTTTAATAAATATATAGACGAAAAAGCGAGTGCTTCAAACGATGAACATTCTGCCGAAGGATGCGTGAAAACTGTGGAGTCCAAGTGCGTTGCAGTTCAAACGGATCGAAATCACCTGCGCTATATGACGAAGTCTCCATTTCTCCAGAAGATGGAAGCGGAACTGATCTCTTCCGTGGTAGAAAACCTCAATCAGGACCACGAGTGTCGGTGCAATTGCCCGCCGCCACCCCTCTTCTGGTACCAAATTACTCGACCTCAAGTTCTGCGCAAATGTCGTGGATCGCAGACGGCGCCAATGCGAAAGAAGGTCCTGACGTCGGAGGCTAAGCCAGACAGACCTGCAGCTGAAGGCGAAAATAATGAGTTTGAACTGATGGAAAAGAAAGCTGCATTTTCAACTGTTGACAAAGCATCAAAATTACATGCGGAAAATGATGCTGGATTGGCAAGGATTATCGACCGGGAACTGAGATCGAAGAAATGGCAGCGCCCTGCTCCTCCTCCTCCTTCTGTTTCGCGGTCAAAGACGCCTCTCCCAGTCGAACGACCTCTGAAAGTGGATGCATCCAGTCAAGTCGAGACACTCGTGATTGAGCCAAGAGAGTCAGGTCGTCCTCAGAAACAAGAGAGAACACTTGAAAGACGTGAGGACGTTGAGGTCGAGCATAAGTATGTTCAAACAATGGACGAAGACATCTTCAGGCCAGAGGAGAGAGCAGCTCCTGACAAATCCGATCTGCCTTCAGATCCCATTTCAGTGGACCTCGATGAACCTGCTAAATTTCCATACCCAGATATCAGTGTAACTGATGACTCTGCTGAACTAGTAGACTGGTCACCGTTCCGCGTTCCTCCACTGCAGAGTCGTTCATCAACGGACTGGTTGAACATTCACCTGAAAGATGTTTCTGAAAAGGATTACCATACAGACTGGAGCGAATTCCATGCTATTGCAGGGAAACATGAAGAGCCGTTTATCAACTGGCTGGACATTGACCTTCAACCGCAACCAAAGCCATACACGTGCGGTGAAGCTCCGCAGGAAGACGTCTTGGATGAGCTTGCCGTTCAGCCGACAGCGGACTTGCCAGACAAGGATGTTACTCAGGATGAGCTGGCCATTCAGGCGACAGCGGACTTGCCAGACGAAGATATTGCTAAGGATCAGCTCGCTGTTCAGCCGATAGCGGACTTGCCAAGCGAGGATGTTCCTGAGGCACCTTTGATTCGTCCGGAGTCTCCAGCAAGGATGATGACACCGGATGCTGAAGACGAGCTGACCGGATGCGAAGACCCGTCCCTGCAGCTTGGACCTGATGCTATAAGCTCAATGGTTGTGCTTCAGTGGACTCCTATTGTAATAAAGTCAGATACAAGTGCTGCTCTGGTATGACCTTCTTCTGTGTGACTCAATATCATTATTTAAGGATTTTATTCTTACATATTCTCCTGACTGTGGCAGAAGTCATGATAGGTTAGAAGTAATTATAGAAAACTAGGAATGCTCTTAAATTCCGCCATTCTAAATGGCTGAATCTACAATCTACGATATAAATTTAAATCTACAGTTTAACACTTTATTAGCTTTGTAAAACCTTATGAAAACTTTTATAATCATGTAGGATCATGATAACTTTTACCTTGCATATTACCTTGCATATTACCTTGCATATTAGACATTATAAAATTATTATTCTCGCCCTCATTATCGTCATCATCGTCAGCAGGGGCGTTACTTTGGTCTAAAAAGTGGGAGGTACCAATTTCTTACATACGCACAGCAAGGCGGAGGCTGCGATCTCTGGGAAGGCACAATAATAAAATATTGATTGACATTGTTCAAAAGGTGGGGGGTACGGTACCCCCAATCCAAAAAGTGGGGGTACGGGTACCCCTCGTACCCCCCACAAATTACGCCTATGATCGTCAGCAACATTTTATGTGTATTTCCGTTGATTCATCATGATATTTTCAAATACGTTCTATATATAGATGAAGTTTGAGGGTAAATGGCCATAGGTTTTTAACTGTGAGGTTATTTTTCTAGGGATATTGTCCATGGGGTATTTGGCTGGAAAGTGTCAGGCGGAAAGTGTCAGCTAGGACAGACGAGGTTATTGGCTAGAGACGGTTATTGCTCGGGGGCTATTTCTCAGCGGATAATTGCCGAGTGGATTATTGACCTGGTATCGTTTTGATAGCATCACATGATCTTACAGATTAAGACATGACTTGTGATTGTGCAGGGGCCTAAGGCCATGCAAGACAATGAGAACCAACCGTCGTGACTAAGTTCGCCCCTGTTCGTAGTCTGATACTTTCCGTCTTATTAGAGATAGCTGCATGAATGCCTCTGCGGAGGGAGCGCCACAGTGATATTCGTAAAGCTGACACCAAGCCTTAGGCCTATCGACTAAGCGCCTATGAATAAGCTCGTTCCCGCGACTTCACTTTCTTGGGCGCTGTAGAAATTTCGAGATTATGATTACGATATTTATGACGTATGGAAGCCTCGGGATTGAGGACCTCGGATTCAGGCGACTATTGGATCAGCGCCAGTGACTAGACTGTCCGGAATAGATGACAGGAGGAAAGGTGGAAACTTGTGAAATAGCGGTGCCTGCAGCTGAAGCCAAGAAGGTGGGAAGCGCCAGCGAGGACGGGCAAGGAGGATGCTATTTCATCTGCTCAGATGAGTAACCCAACCTTGATCAGTAAGAGTTACGTTTAGCGGGTCCGCAAGACCTGGTGAAATCTAAGAAAAGTTACTTCATATATGTTTTGGGAAAAAGCATGTGGAGGAAAATAGAAGAATTTAGTGGCCTATGAAGAAGTGTCGGTGTCGTATATATAGATATGAAAATCAGAAGGGATATTCCCGGCATTATAGCTGAGCATAATGGACCTCTAGAGAATTCCAGAAAAGGAGTTTCACTTAGATAAGGAGGTACTCCTCCCCAAAGCCAGGCATTTTCGGAAGAGGTGACACTTCGACGGAGATGACTTGTTTGGATGCGTTATGACTTCCCACTTGCTGAATTGAGTAGAAGGTCTACAAACAATACGAGCATCTCAACGTCAACGACCAGCACATCATATCTCACGAAAATTTATGTCATCCAGGTAAAATAAAAAGACGAAGAAGAGAAACTGGAAGAACTGCTAAAACGGTTGAATGGGAGACAGAACAGGTCTTGCTGTGTCCCTTTAGTGACTGTATGCTGAAATTATCAGGTCTAGAATAAGCCTCGTTTCAGTAATTGAATGACATCCCAGACCGCCGCCAGCATATAGCTATGACAAAGTTTATTGAAGTCATTCCATCATTAGAATTACTCTGGTTGAATCTCCCTAAGTAAGTCCAGGAGAAAGCGCCTGATTGCTTGAGCCGCCTCGCAACCCTCGCCATGTTTTTGGTAGCGACTAAAAACGAATCTCCACGTGCTTCTCCTGTGAGTCTTTAGAATTGGACAAAAGCAATTCAACCAACACAACATCTGTTACCAACAGCATCTTGGATGTAGTGGTATCGGACACTATACTTCGTATATGTAAACTTTGCAGCATCAGCTACGAATACACTCGCTATTCTTCGAAAAGTTTACCATCGTGAAGCGGACGTCAGAAGCGCTTATAGTAGCTGTTAATTGCTGACAAACCGTTCTGGGGCTTTTCCTAATCCAGCGATAGTAACATTTTATTTTGTAATTTATTAGCGTTAGACTTGCATTAATAAAAGGCTACTTACTTACTTACTTACATATTGTCTGTTCTTGTTGCAGCCGTTTGATATTCCAGTGATCGTGTCGCAGTGTCCTGAACCTTCTGACCATATTCTGCCCGCCAACGAAATCTTGGATGTCTCACAGCAACTGATTGTTGAGGAGTTGTTACAAAAGTGGGAAGAGGTCGGCAGTATGGAGCTCATAGTTCAGGCATCTGACCATAAGGAGGTACCATCAACCGATGAAATAGTAAAACAGGCATACGACCACAATGAGACATTAGCAACAGATAAAATGGGGAAACAGGTATCCGACCGTAATATGGTATCAGCAAAAGATATGCTGACTGAGGTATCTGACCACAATGTGGTATCAGAAAAAGATGACATGCAGAAACAGGTATCTGACCATAAGGACCACGTTCTGCCCGGCAGCGAAATCTTAGATGTCCCACACCAACTGATTGTTGAGGAGTTGATACAACGGTGGGAAAAGGTCGGCAGTATGGAGCTCATAGTTCATGGATCTGACCATAAGGAGGCATCATCAACAGATGAATTGGTGAAACAGGAGTCTGACCATAATGAGGCATCACCAAATTATGAAACGGTGAAACAAGTCTCAAACCATGATCAAGTATCCCCAACAGATGAAACTGTGAGGCAGACATCGGATCAAAACGAGGAAACAGAAGAAAATGAGATGCTGATGCAGGTTTTTGGAGAGGAGGTTCTTTCTAATTCTTCCATGCTTAAAACTGAGACAATTGTGCAGATTAATTCAGCTGAAGCAGGATTTGCCACAACAAAAGAACCACAAGACTCGATTCCTGGACCGGTTCATTCGGACGCGTCAGCCAAGAAGGTGAGCAATTCCGACAAAGATCTGAAGGACGTGGAGTCCGAAAAAGGCGACGAAGGACATGAGGAAGAATTCCTGTTCGGCGACGCGATGAAGAGTGAAGAGAAAGAGATAAAGTCTCGCAGCACCGAACTTATTGAGAACAATACGTTAGCATTGGATGAAGACAAGAAGGGTGGTAATACTGAAGAAGATTATGACAAGCAGCACGACCCAGAAGATGTAGAAAAACAGGTTCCATAGCAAGATCGCGTGGAAGAAGAAGAGGAACAGTAAGAAGAAGAATAAGCAGAAAGTGAATGAGACAGATACCACTTAAGAAATAGACTGCTGACGTGTTAAACAACCTGCCATAGTATAGACAACCTTGATGAAACAGGTAAACGTAGAGAAAACTAAGATTCTCGCATCTGAGCGATGCGCCTGATCATATTTACATCCGATTAAACAAATCTGTTAATAGTTTTGACTTGTTTGAATAACGTTTCAACCACTTGCCTTTTGCTGATAATTGTTTTACTTTTAGTCTTACGTCAAATCCTGGTCGATCCTTGGCTCAGCAATTCTCGTTTTCAGTTTCCGAATGTTTCGTTATATGATTATGTAGTAGGCTTACATTCTGTAAACAAATGTGACGCCGTATTCGTAAGACATCAGTGGACGCTCGTTGAAGCAATCAATACCTCATACCGAACCCCATTTGGACAGATCCGTGAAGCTCATGAGACCAGAAGAGCTTACTGCTTCCAGTAAGCTCTTGATATTCTGCGTAAATCACCGGCGGCCATGTCATCGGTCACTGATCGACTTCTGCGTCATTTCGACGGATTATTTTGTGTTGAGGGAAGACGTTGCTCAACTATTTCGAACATTTTGACGTTTACTGGCGCTAGGCTTTCATATCGGATTTAGTATTCGTTTCTGCTACGGATTTTGTACGTTTAGAAGGTATTTTCTTCGCAAGTCGTCTTGGTAGGGCATCAGGTAGGTCCATCCCTCCTGATGGAATACACGGACCTTGTACGCTTCCTAGAACCAGGTATTTTCATCTCGGCGGAGGACGATCGATGAGTCTCATTGGAGTAACCTTGACCGTTATCGTATTATATTTATTTGTTAGGGGCCATCCATATATTACGTACGCAAAAATCCGGGAAAATTGACCCCCCCTCCCCGCTGTTCGCAAGCGTACTTTCTTCCAACCCCCCCCCGGGTACGTACTCTTGACGCACAGCCCCCCCCCCGAAGACCAGCTGCAGAAAATGTCTCGGCAGCGGACTGTCTGCACTTTAGGCCAGATTGAAGGATGAGTGAGGGCCAATATAGACAAATTACAGCACAGAATATATATAGCACAGCACAGAATAACTGCACATGGCTTTTATATAATGTAATAAAATGCCATCGGACGACTATAGGACAATACAGAGTAATAAATAGGCTAATGTGGACGTCATAATTAGAAGTTTATTTTGCGTACGTACACATTTTGCCCCCCCTCTCCCCCCCCCCCGTTCGCACCCGTACGCAAAATCGAGAATTTCCGACCCCCCTCCCCCCTAAGTGCGTACGTAATATGTGGATGGCCCCTTAGTCACTGTGGCTCCTTAATCTACCGACCGACACACAGAGACGATTGCCTGTTTTAAGGTCACCCGACTACTCGACGAATAGATAGACATGCATCATCTTCTATTGGTGATGTCAGCGCAAAGTCATCGTGTGTTGTGAGCGTTGGCACCTGTCACCTATCGATGCCAATAATCTGAATATGATGCCATTTGTCAACTGTCGGACGCTAATCCGTTAGTTGTGTTGCACTTGTACGCTTGGGTTTGCTACAAGAGTCACTAGTTTGTTGTGCATCCTTTTGTAACTGGTGCAATGACATCAACACCCTAATAGGCTAGAGTAGAGAGCGTCTCTGATTTGAACTGCTCTTAGACCGTCGCTATATAAAAGTTTATTTTGTTCACGTCGTCTATGAAGACACTGTATATTTTGCGCACCTCTGGAACTGAATGACACGAGGATATATTCTCCGAAAAGGTTGATTGCATTACCGCCCATTCACCTAAAAAAAACTATGTACGGCCATTAGAAAGTCAGTATGTTGAACAAATTTAACCATACTTAATAGACCCGCAACGCAGAGGATCCTTGGGTTCAAGACTGACACGAGATGTAGACGTTCACGTAGCATATCGATAGGAGACCGAGACCTTGGTTCTCCAAGACGAGACCGAGGCATCAGGTCTCTGAGACAAGACGGAGTACGAGATGTCCTTGAAAGTGGATTTTCGGAGACGATCCTTTCGACCAAGAGCCTTACATTGCTACAGAATCGCTGCAAATGCGATATTGCGTCCCATAATATCCAGGTGTCGAACGATGGTAATGGTAATTGCAAATTTATATAGCGACAGACAGACTCATCACAGGCGCTCGATAACCTGGTACTCCAAGAGTGCTGTGGATAGAGGGGGTCATAGAAATGAATGCCAACGATCTGGAGAGAGAAATTACAAAACTATTTTCACTTTACGCTCGGACTCTGCTGTGAAATAGTTTCGTCTGTTTTGTTTAACGCCATTATGTAATAATAAAGATGATTAACGTCGCCCTCCTCCTGTATCCAGGCTTGGGACTGGCACTGCCAGATTACGGGCAGTGGCGAAACAGTTTAAGTGCTCCAAGGGCTTTCCTACAGCATGCACAGTGCACGCAGCGTTTGTGCTGATTTCCCCGGCGTGGTTCGGTTCTACCACTTATTGAGAAGGGGCTATCTACCATCTTGAACGATGAGCGTTGGACACCGTGTCGTTATCGGTGAGAGATGGTGCACTGGAAATTCTTTGTGAATCTACGCTTCCACCTTCCAGGCTTCTGCTGGTAGCAAAAGCAAACTTTAGTCTTGCATTCTACCACCAAACTCGCCTGAGATATCATAGTGCTCAGAGCGTAGTTGGTCCTAGTGCGAAGCTGTCAACGGAAGCAGCAAACTCACCGCCAATAAGAGTTGGATCTCCGATGGATAAACAAGGCCCGTCAGGCCCGTCCTGAGGCCGTTAGTGATCCGAGCGATCCAGCTTCCCTCCTCGCCTCCTAGCCTCCGAGCACTTAATTCTGATGACTAGGTGCTTGCAAGCGATCTGGGGCTGCGCCTCTCAGACGAGAAGGTATGAGATATAGTGGTATGAGTAAGGCTGGATGGGCACATCACTTTGCAAACCGCATTTATACCAGGACTGCGTTGAAAACTTCGACGCCAGAGGGCTTCACAGTCTGGTTTGCAGAGGAGGCGGAAGGAAATAAGAGCGGCACAGTGCGCTAAACAGTTACATAAGGAGAGCGTTGAGCAGAGTAAAGAAGCTTCCGGCCTCTCAAGGGAAGATGGAAAAGCCCAGATAGTGTGACAGTCCAGGGCATACTTATCCATCGGCCGCTGCACCTGCAGAACCAGCACTGTGAGCTAGGTGTCAACTGCAGTCACATTTGAGGCGAGAGAGCTACCCGTCTGCCAGAGTCACATTTGAGGCGAGAGAGCTTACTCGTCTGCCAGAGTCAGTCACATTTGAGGCAAGAGAGCTACCCGTCTGCCAGGGTAAGAGAGTCGTGCCAATTAGGCGCTTGCCATCAGATCTCAATAATTGTCCAACTGGTTCCTTAGAGTAGGGGAATCCGACTATGACAAAGCTCGCCAGATTGTCATGTAGGGGCAGCATTTCTGGCGGTCCTACCAGGGTCATGACGGCAGGCCACCATACGGGGGGGGGGGAGGACCAATTGGCCCAAACTACTGAACCGCAAGATACCTATAGGACCTATTATAGGTGTAGTCTTCGATCCCTAGACGCAAACCGACAGCCATTGTGTATTGCATAATAGTCAAGCCAGCAAACCGCAAATACTGATCGGGTGAAGCAACTGCATAATTCGTACATATTGATAATACCATGTAATGGACTTCTGTAAAGCGGCAAAGTTCTTTGCGACTAGAGGACGGTCTCAAGGTTATTGCTTATGAGAACAAGGTCATCAGGACTTGGTGTGTTCGATTTCAGACTCCACTGGACCTTGGCTGATCGAAGAGTTTCGTCCTTGACAAGCCCGGAATTAGGTAAGATGGATACCTGGAAAGACGCGTCGTACCTGTTGTGGAAAGGGCAGGAAGTTCAAGCGAGGAAGCACGTAGGATGCCCAGACCTCCATTCCTACCATGAAGTGAAGCTTTAAGTAATTGTGTGTCTGATAGGGCCAAGTTCAGGGTGTGAAAAAGTTCCAGGTAGGGTTGGTCCATGCAAGAGACAAACGTGAGGCTGTGAAGCAACATAGGTAAACTCATGAAGCCATAACTCAGCCAAATATTGTTCTGTTTGGATGATTCTTTTACCTGTTTGCTCGGGCCGATGAGGACTACATTTGAGAAGACATAGTACTAAAAGGCTAACATAATCCAAGTTTATTTCAAGGTCAAAGGTTGAGTTATTGTCGTTTTTCCTTGATTTTGACCTTTTGACCTTGAAATAACATTAGACTGCGTTAGATTTTTAGTCATATTACTTAGAGAATGATTGTAACCCCTACAGCAAATAGGAAAAAGATGAATGAAAATAAAACAATACTCGGCTAAGCTTTGGCAATTTCCTTAGATTTTTCTCTTAAATTGGCCTTATTTGACCCTGAATTCAATATCTATAGCGTTCGTCTAGATAAACAGATGGAAAAAGTTTATCCAAATCGGACTCTGTTCCTGTTTGTGATAAAGAGCAAATCAACAATGGACCCAAGTTCCAAGTTCAGGGCTGAGCGCCTACAGTTCTGGTGATTTAAGGGGTCTATGACTCTGTCGGGTGCAGTTGTAATTACAACTTCTACCGCGCTGGTGTCTAATGCGCAAGGCTTCAACCGATGGCACACCAAAACAGACCGTAGTTCAACGGATCAAACCGTAAAACTAGGCAGCCTATGCTGGATAAACAATTTGAAAAAGGTAAGTCGAGAACGAAATGTCACAGGCAACTGATCATAGTGAACAGATACCGTTGCCAAATGCAGGTCCAACAACCGAAAAAGCTCGTTCTTCTAGCAAGTTCTAGTTTTAGGTGTGAACAAAGAAATACAATCAGGTGACCTCGTTGAGTAATACTAAGTCTGGGAAGCCGTTGAAATGAAATATGGCTTTCGTGTCGGTCGTATCAGAGAAGCGATTGTAATTTTAGTCTCTAGCGCATGCGGACGTTTCTTGAGAATAAATTCACTTCATGCATAAGAACAGCAAATGCACGAGTACTGGCATCTTTAAGCGTCTGTTTAATATCAAGCGACAACGAAGAAATACTCAACCCGAGCGACACTTTTTACCCATGTCGTCCTCTGTGGACTTCTGAGAGCCTTTATCTTAAACAATGGCCCAATTGCTGAAGGCATTGAGAAACATGCGGCACTGAGCCGTGATCGATGCTTGTGTGGCGAAGTCCGTATAATAGATGACAGTTCACTGTTACACGCATAGCAGCCCGGAAGGACTTCGGAAGGACTCAGACTGGACTGTTGTTCTACAAGCCAGTGAGATATTTGACCCTTATCGTGACAGTGTAAAGGACAAAGGTTTGCTGTAGGTTGACGTAAACTGAAACCTTGATGCTGATAAGATTGATATAGATCAAAAGCTACCTTTGCGTCTATTTCTCAAGCGTTAGGCTACTGTCGGTACATTTGCGCAATTGCCAAGACTGCCAGACAACTTTCATCTTCACATCAGATCAGAGCTAAATTTTGATCCGAACCTATCGTATGTTAATTTAAAGCAATTACAATTTGTCGTATGCTGGTTTAATTAGTAAAGTCCGTTCTGCTTTGATGATTACAAATCTGGTCTTGAAAAATGTCATCCATGGAGAATATGCGTTTTCACTGGATAGATTATCTGATGCTGTGCGCGACGCTCGTTCTGTCATGCGCCGTTGGCATCTACTACGGCATCAAAGGACGCAAGAATTCGTCTACAGACGATTACCTGATGGCCGGCAGAAGCATGTCCATCTTTCCAGTATCCTTCTCACTATTTGTCAGCACCGTATCCTCCATATCGTTTCTGGCCGATCCAGTTGAAGTCTACTACTACGGAGGCATTTACTGGATACTAGCCATTGGATTCATGGCAGGCCTTCCAATTATCGCCCATTGCTTTGCGCCGATTCTTTACCGAATGCACCTGACGAGTGTTTATGAGGTAAGCTCTCATATATATTCGCATAGGCGTAATTTGTGGGGGGGGTACGAGGGTAACCGTACCCTCCACTTTTTGGACTGTGGGGTACTGTACTCCCCACTTTTTGAACAATGCCAATCAATATTTTGTTATTGTGCTTTCCCAGAAATCGCAGTCTCCGCCTTGCTTCGTGTATGTAAGAAATTGGTACCCCACTTTTTAGACCAAAGTTACGCCCCTGCATATTCGAGTCTCAAGTGATCGTAGTCCTATGACAAAAACCTGTTTTTTTTACCCAGGGCATGCCAGATTGTCTCTGATTCAGGTTTGACACAGCGACGTTAATGTTAATATAATAATAATAATTATTATTTGCGTAAAGTAAAATGTCTGAGTTGGCTAAAATTCGTCGAGTTCCAGCATGGATGAAAGTGCTGCGAAAGCCGACTGCATTGAAGCGTTGGATTGCACTGATATGCCCTGAAAAAGAAGCACAACGTTTCTTTCTGACCAGCTACGTACACCTTGCGCTCTCCGTGTGATATTGTTCAGCCTTTGTTATCTGTCAACGCTTTTCGGCAGGCCAGACCATGCAGTCTTCTGGCGTCGAATCTTTAGCGACAGTGACAGAACACGATTCGCAAAGTGTGGTTCTGAATAGCATTCCAACCGCGATTCGCATCACGTCATCAGAAAGGTGGAGTTATAAAGTAACCGACTCATCTAATCTGTTCAAATTAACCGAAGCGACAACATTTTCTTCGCATAAAGGGAGCTTGCAGGGTTGTGCTTAGTTTCACTCCGACTGTCACCAGTACCTCATAATCTGAGGGTCACAGTTCCAGGTCAGTTACATTGGGAGTTTGCCTCTAATCACCCGTGAAGGTGCTCGTGAATCAAGGAGGTAAACGTGGTCGCATGGACCGCTAGTCGAATCAAATAGACCAGCCTATCCATCGGAGATCCCACTTTTACTGGCTGTGAGATAATGCTCCTATTGGTGGCTCCTCATCTGTTAGGGCCATGCACCCGCTAAGAGCTGAACTCAAGAAGATTGATGTGTATCTCAGTCGACCATGGTAGCGATACAGTCGACCATGGTAGCCTGACGTTCGCTCGCATTAAGAGCCTAAGGAGCAGAAGAGTGCCAGCGTAGATGCACAACGAATTCCCAGGTCACCATATTTCACCAGCAACAACGCCTGGAGACAACGGTCGCCATCAGTTTTCACATTCCACAAGGTCTCTCAGCTAAACCTGAATCGGTAACGATATTTCAAACTGGTTCAGTTTTCGGGTTTTCCTAGTAGTCGGGTCAATATAGGATTTGACCCCAAAAAAATTGCAAGAAAGCGTTTTATGCTGATTTTCAAGTGCATTTGGTCGGGAGATGAACATACTAAAAGTTTACCGAAATCGGACCACGGGAAAAGGTCAAAATTTTGGCGCCAAAAAAGATGGCCGCCAATGAGGAATGAATGACTCAAATGTACAGAACTTGCTTAAATTGACAGAAGCAAATCATGTAACAATTTCATAACAGGTGTTTATAGACTAATTTGACCCTGCTGAAAACGAAAATCGCGGTTACCAAGCTGGATTTTTAGCGGTTGCATGGAGAAACAAGATGGCGGACAAAATGGTGGCCAAATATGCTGTAAGTAAGGTCATGTGTGTGATGGAAACATGATTTTAGAGTCTAAATTAACATTTTCGGGGTCAAGGAATGCGATGGAACTAAATATACATATGTAGCACTGCCAAAAAACAAAATGGCGGACAAAATGGCGGCCAAGTATCTTCGAATGGCTGTAAGTAAAGTCATGTATGTGATGGAAACATGATTTTAGAGTCTAAATTAACATTTTCTGGGTCAAGGAATGCGATGGAACTAAAGACACATCTGTAGCACTACCGAAAAAACAAAATGGCATACAAAATGGCGGCCAACTATCTTCGAATGGCTGTAAGTAAAGTCATGTATGGGATGGAAACATGATTTTAGACTTTAAATTAACATTTTCTGGGTCAAGGAATGCGATGGAGCTAAAGACACATATGTAGCACTGCGAAAAATAAAGTGGCAGAATTACTATCCAGAGGCGCTCTTAGCATAGAAACTCGGGGAGAAAATGTCTTTAGGGAACGCGAGACCGATGAGGGCCTGATAGAGCAACATAGAAACAACCCAAAACGTCTTTGGTCCTCAATCTCCGGGCTACTGGGACAGGGTACGCGCTCAGTGGTCCTCCGGCCTTTTCTGCTGAGGATTTTCTCCAGATGGTGACATGGAAGATTGCTGATCTTCGAGCGATGACTTTTGATGCCCCTCCTCCGCAATTCTCCCACACGGACAACACCTTCGAAGGATTCCTTTAATCCTTGAAACGGAACTTCGTCAAATAATTGGATCGTCAAACAAAAATCATGCGAACTGGACCCTCTTCCCCCATTTTTTGTGAACATTTTAGACGATTTACTCCCATTTCAAGTTTATATATTTAACAGGTCGCTTTCTGAGGGTTACCTACCTGCTTCCCAAAAACGGGTTATTGTTTTCCCGACCTTGAAAAAGCAAAACCTTGACCTAAATGCCTGTCAAAATTACCGGTCCATCTCCCATCTTTCTTTCCTCTCAAAGAGTCAAAGACCCTCGAAAGACTAGTTTCACTCCAGCTACTCCCCTACTTTGAGCAAGCTGGGCTTTTGCCGGCCGCCCAATCTGGCTTCAGGGGCCACCATTCTACCAAAACTGCTCTCTTTTATAATCCCTACTGTCTGATATTTATATAGCTATTGATCACTCTCATCTCACTCTCCTGACGCTTTTTGATGTCTCATCTGACTTTGACATTGTTGACCATGAGATCCTCCTTCAGCGACTGGAGCTGTCCTGTGGCCTATCTGGTGTTCCTCTTCTTTGGTTTAAATCATACCTCTCTGACCGCTCACATCTGGTTGTCCTTGGTGAAACCCGGACTCAGTGGTGGACAGAGGTGGAATTTGGTGTTCTTCAGGGCTCGGTGCTCGGTCCCATCTTATACATCCTCTTCACTGCTGAATATCCTGTCTCTATTTACTAAACATGGGGCAAATGGCCATCTTTATGCAGATGATGCTCAGGCTTTTGTACATGGTCCGTCAACTGATAAACTCTCCCTTGTTCGCTCCATTGACCATCTTGCCTCTGACCTTCACTACTGGTCGACTAACCCTCTCTGCCTAAACACTGCTAAGACTCAATTGATCTGGTTTGGGACTAAACAGCAGCTTGCTAAACTCAACTTTCCATTGCTGACTGAGAAATTCCCTGCTTACATCTACATTCCATCGTCCGCGATTTGGGCGTCACACTTGACTCCTCCCTGACATTCACACCATATCTCCAACATGACTCGCTCCTGCTTCTTTCAACTGAGGCGTCTCAGGGCCATCAGACGCTCGGTTTCACCTTCTGTCTTTACCCCCGTGGTTCACGCATTTGTCTGCTCACGCTTGGACTACTTTTTTTAAAATAATCTTCGTTTAATATCTTTAAACTGACAATAATTGGGGCGGTCCATAGAGTAGTGGTAACATCACTGGCATGAAGAACAAGAGGTAGCGGGATCGCTTCCCGCAACCCTCTCAAAGGTCCACTCAGGCTTTCATTCGCGAGATGGCGCGTTGTAAAAATGAGATGTAGGATGTGATGGGCGCCTTGCATGGCTGCCATGTACAGTTAAATTCGACTCCTGTAATAACTTGTGATCATCCGCTCATACTGATTTGTAATCATACTCCGCAATTGTCAGTTTGAAGATATTAAACGAAGATTATTAAAAAAAAAACAATGCAATACAATACTTCCTTTGTATTCTTTGACCAACAAAACACTACTCCTGACTGGCCTCCATTTTGTCTGTCATTTTGGTTTTTTTGCAGTGCTACATATGTGTCTTTAGTTCCATCGCATTCCTTGACCCCGAAAATGTTAATTTAAAGTCTAAAATCATGTTTCCATCATATACACCACTTTACTTACAGCCATTCGAAGATTTTGTCCGCCATTTTGTCCACCATTTTGTTTTTTTTGCAGTGCTACATATGTGTCTTTAGTTTCATTGCATTCCTTGACCCATAAAATGTTAATTTAGACTCTAAAATCATGTTTCCATATACACGACTTTATATACTTGATTTACGTATAGCCATTTGAAGATATTGGGCCTCCATTTTGTCCGCGGTTTTGTTTTTTGGCAGCGCTACAGATGTGTCTATAGTTCCATCGCATTCCTTGACCCCAAAAATGTTAATTTAGACTCTAAAATCGTGTTTCCATCACATACACGACCTTATTAACAGCCGTATTTGGCCACCATTTTGTCCGCCATCTTGTTTCTCCATGCAACCGCTAAAAATCCAGCTTGCTAACCGCGATTTTCGTTTTCAGCATAGTCAAATTAGTCTAGAAACACCTGTTATGAAATTGTTACATGATTTGCTTCTGTCAATTTAAGCAAGTTCTGTACATTTTAGTCATTCATTCCTCATTGGCGGCCATCTTTTTTGGCGCCAAAATTTGACCATTTCCCGTGGTCCGATTTCGGTAAACTTTTAGTAAGTTCATCTCCAGACGAAATGCACCTGAAAATCAGCATAAAACGTTTTCTTGCAATTTTTTGGGGTTCACCACATTTTTTTCATACTTTGACTCTCTACTAAAACGTCTCACCTAGCTTATGCATCGACAGTGGCGTGCAGAGGGAGGGTGCGGAGGGGGCGACGGCCCCGGGCATCCAGCCGGGGAGGGGCATCCAACGGTTGGCGTTGGCCCAGTCAAGTTATTAATAACCGGCCGCCAATAAATCGCCATTCAAATATTTATGTTTACAATACATCGCGAAGTAAGACATGAGTGCTCAAGTTTTTATGTCATGTTTTCCATTCAGGCTATACTATGATTAGTAATAGTATATCGTAACTTCCTAACAGTCTTGTTGTCAAGACCTTAAACCTCAAGACCAAGACCAAGACCAAGACCTTGAACCTCGAGACCAAGACCAAGGCCAAGACCTTGAACCTCGAGACCAAGACCAAGACCAAGACCTTGAACCTCGAGACCAAGACCAAGACCAAGACCTTGAACCTCGAGACCAAGACCAAGACCAAGACTTTGAACCTAATATACGCTATGATACACGTGAACGAAAAGTTGAAAGACCAAGACTTTGAACCTCAAGACCAAGACCAAGACCCAAAAAATCCCATTCGGGCCAAGACTTCTTTTCCTTACACAAAAAATTGTGGAGTCGATATTTTATTCAAGCAAATTAACTTTAAATGCAGATTGCAGAGAATTCCGAATTCGTATTTACAAAAGTCCTTCATGCAAAATGTTATTTCAAATGCCTTTTGTATTTTATTTTAAAAACAGCAATTCGCTCACAATTTTCTGACCAAAACGTGGGCCTCATAAAAATTCCGCCATGTGAAAAAATACTTTCCATAGCTAGGTGCTCAAGTCGCTGGCACACAGTAACTTTTCAAGCACTGCATGTAAATGTACAAATCGCGGTACGTGACGTTTTGGCGCCGCCGTTTTGGCGCGACCGTTTTGGCGCAGCCGTTTTGGCGCAGGACGTTTTGGCGCACGGCCGTTTTGGCGCACGACGTTTTGGCGCAGGATGTTTTGTTGCAGAAAAATTAACGTGGTGCATAGCAGTAGGCAAGAAATGTTTAGTCATTTTTATTGCAAATGTAAACAACGTATAAACCCAGTATATCAAAGCTTAAAAGAAATGTTCAAAACTGATACTGTTCAAAACCACTAATGCGCTACCTTTTGGAAAGTTGAACAGTTCATTGGCTCCTCAGGAGTCCATAAAAAATTACGCGCTATTCCTCTAAGGTACTCGATGTTGTTACGTTCTCTGTAACTGTCAACGATTGTCCTGATCCTGACATCAGCTGCGACGTATTTTCTGCGTTTCACAGGCGGCTGCAGTCACCGCGAACGAATTGTTCGTAAAGAAGTCGCGCCCTTTTTGAACCGCTCGTACACCATCAATAAACTTCCAAATGGTTGGATGATCCCCTCCACTCAGTGTCTTCTCGTAGACAGACCACGTTTGAGGAGGAAACAATGCGCGACGTCGACTCCGGTTACGATTCAGACGTCCCATGTAAAAGTCCTCAAACCAGTCCATTTTAGGCGTATTCTTTACTCATTGTCTATACGCTCTTGCTGTGTCTTGGCGAATGTCAGCTCCATGTATTTTGGAACTGAGCTAAATACTGTGTTGTGAAGAATTCGTTACGTGGATCGGTGTCACTCGTTAAGTAACGCTGCCCAATAGAATTCTGGGGAACCTCTCATAGAGTAGATCAGAGAAGGAACAGAAGCAAATACAGCGGTAGACATTAAAGTATATATTATACGATACGGGATTCGTATTATATTATATATTATGCGATGTATAATGTCCTGCGCCAAAACGTCCTGCGCCAAAACGGCTGTGCGCCAAAACGTCCGTGCGCCAAAACGGCTGCGCCAAAACGGTCGCGCCAAAACGGCGGCGCCAAAACGTCCTGCTTCGTACAAATCGTGAGCCTTTTTGAAATCCTCCCATGGTTTATCAGATCGTCTGGCTTCAGAAACAAGTCTCGGCAGGGCTTCCAGACACAACATAACTTAATTGCTGCTGCTGATGGGGTTTCCTGACCAATAAGACTTGCATCCATCCGTTGGTATTTGTTGTAGGTTTTGATGCAAACAGGTTTGATAAGTTTTAAAAATTCTTAAGTTTTGTTAAATGACTCTTCATATTGACAGCCGGTCTTGGTCTTGGTCTTGCGAGACCAAGACCAAGACCTTGAACCTCAAGACCAAGACCAAGACCAAGACCTCAAACCTCAAGACCAAGACCAAGACCAAGACTTTTCGTCTCAAGACCAAGACCAAGACCAAGACTTTTAAAAACGAACTCGAGTGCACTCGAGACCAAGACCGAGGTCTCGAGGACAACAAGTCTGCTTCCTAAGCATAAAATACAAAGTCTACAATTCGGTTTCCGATCGTCAAAATAGGCTAAAAGTACCATACGGCAATATGCAATTCTCTAAAATTTCCTGGGGGAAAGGGAGAGGGGGCAGCACACTGAGCACAGTGCAGTGGGAGGGGAGGGGGAATGAATTAGGGAAAGAACAATTTAGGGGCATCCAATGAAGGGGTTGGCCCCGGGCATCAAAGAACCTCTGCACGCCACTGTGCATCGACCACGGCAGGTGCAGTGGTCGAATGCGCCACTATATGGGGGAAAGGGTGGGTTTCCACGTCTTTGTGATGTCGCATTTGAGAAACTCGGCACATGGATCAGGGAAGAGTTGGAGTCTGTCACATGTGTGAGAAGTAGAATAACGAACACAATGAATGACCCATTAGAGAAATGTTAACTTTTCAGAGGATTTCGGCGTCTGTGAAACGAGGAAAGGACCGTTGCTATTCTGGGAATTTACTCTCATACCTTAGCTCTCATGAAATGGTACTTTTAAGAGTACGTTCGTCATATGATCAGGCATTGATTTTAACCCCACCATTCAAGCCTAAATGATCATAATTACAGTAGCAATAAATAATAATAATAATAATTTTTATAAACTGTCAAATAATAAAACAAACTCTATGCGCTATTATTGCCATTATTACCATTAATTAGTAACTTCTAAGTAACTTAGTGGCCGTTTCAGATGTTTCTCCCTATGTTAAGTAATATTTAAGTCCCCGAGGAATCATATGCACCTTAAAGCATAATTAATAGTATAAACGAATAGAAATGATGCGACGTCCACATTTGCATGTAGCGCTCCTCTCATTGGCCGTTTCCAACTAATGAATATCAAGAGATCGCTGATATGGTTCAATGGTCAGTTAGTAGCTGGTAGAACCGTTGATCTTACCTTATCCGACGTTACTTGATTTCATGATTATATTAAAACTGCATTACAACATTAGAATTTCACGGAATATATATATATATATATATATATATATATATATATATATATATATATATATATATATATATATATATATTCGTTTATTGAAAGCCCAAATGGCAGAACGCATTAGGGTACAGAATAATGTCCAGTTAAAAAATTATGAATGTTGAATGAGTTAGTTATTTATCGGTCGAACAGAATACGGGAAATAAAATTTAATTGTAGAACATAATCCCCCTGCAGACATGATCATCCGTGCGTAATCCCAGGCACAAATGCGTCCGATTTTGGGTAGGGCATAATCCCCTTCCGGACAATATCCCTCCGCTGTGCAATTAGGCCTGGTCTATTCTACGCTTAATTGAAAACCTTAATTGCCCTGTTTTTGTTCGTAGTGTCAGGATGTTTTTGTCGTAAATGTATAGGCTAAACCACTTGTGAATATCATTCATGTGTAAACTTAAGACTTGTTAGTGTTATTCAGTTCTAAAGTCACCCTTCGCTGTGAGTGCTCATACTCATAGGCTCGCTGCAGCAGGATGAAGGCATGGTCCAAACGGCAATATTGCAGGAATCGCGAGATCAGCTGCCCAAAAAGCAGGCCGGGCGCAGCGCCAAGCAGCTACAGGCCCATTTGCTGCAGCTGTGCCAAGATCGGCGACATGCAGTGGTGGACTGGAGTGTCAAAGCGGCCCGGAAAAAAATCAAAAGCGGCCCTATCCGACATTTATTTTTCTTGGGGATTTGTTTTCAGCCAAAGTAAGAGGTAACTTTACAAGGGGATGGTCATAACACAACGATGAATCGCAAGCCTAATTTACATCAGACATAAAATATTAAGAATGCGTTTAAAGTTATAAATCGATTTATCATGACCCACCCAAATGATGGTTATTGTATAAGCAACTTCTTTAAGCCGGGTGCCATTTCAGACACATGATCTATAATTGTGTCATTATATAGTTCACTTAAAAACATCGGTTTATACCGACATGAGCAAAAATGCTTCAAGATTTGTAGAAGACAACGAGCTTAGCAAGCGATTTTTTTAATGTACTTCAGTTTTGAGAAAGATCTCTCACACGCTACTTGGGTAGAGGACAGAGTCAGTATAAGGCCATCCATATAGTACGTACGCAAAAATCTGGAAAATTGGACCCTTCCACTCCCTGTACGCACACGTACTTTTTTCCATGGAATCACTGCTGAGCTGTGTGATAGTTTAACAATAGTGTACAGAGGTAAGGACCGTAAGGTGGCATATACAAGTAACACCTCTACTTCCTCTGGAAGTACCTGATAGCTGAAAAGACTTAACTCTGGCTCACATGAAGGCCAATCAATTTGAAGGCCAATATAGACAAATTATAGGTTCCCTCGCACCGTTTCCTATGCGTACGTACATTATTAGTGGACCCAAGCACATGCATTTGGGTTAACCCCCCTCCACCCTCCATACGTACGTCCTATATGGATCGCCGCTAAGAGTTAAATGCACAAAATAGGTGCCTGCAAGTCTGACCAAAGAAACTGTATTTATGTAACACAGAAAAGCAGCAAACAGGACTTTTTGCAAGATTTGCATTTCGTAAGTTCGTCACTCTTATGCCCAACTTGGTCGTCCCAGAGTTCATGTGGAGAATCTTCATTGACGCTGTCCTCTATCTAATCATCGAACATTTAGTGACGGTCTCTTTGCCTTGAGTAACTTTAAATAAATCGACTAGATTTTGGCACTTGGCTCCATCTCTTCTTTATGTTCTTTATGTTCTCTGCCCACCGGCAGGTTCGTATGACCAATGACGCCATCGTTCTGTCTTGTGCTCTTCTCTTCAGTCCACTGTATCCTTCTTCTTTTGTCATCATCCAGTCTAGCAGCATTGCCCTCGGTCTTCCTCGTGTCTTTCTCCCCTCCATCCTTCCCTCCATGATGTCTCTTAGCACTGTCTCACTCCTTAGGATGTGCCCGATCCATTTCTTTTGTCGTCCGCGTATAGTACTTATGAGTGATCTTTGTTCTTCTACCATTTGCAGGATTTCCTCGTTCGTCCTCCGTTCCGCCCAGCTAACTCTCTCCATTCTGCGCCACACCCACATCTCGAAGGCCTTCAAGCTTTTTATGTCGTCCTTCCTCATTGTCCATGTCTCGGAGCCGTACAGAACAACACTCCACACCAGTGTCTTCACCATTCTCTTCTTTAGATTCTTGCTTAAGCTTCCTCTCATCAGCTCTCCTCTTTTGTAAAATGCATCTTTTCCCATGGATATTCTTCTTTTTATTTCCTCGTGGCATCTTGCATCGTCTGTGATCACACTTCCTAGATAGCAAAACTTCTCCACCTGTTCTATTTCTTCTCCGTTTAGTGTGATCTTTATTGTTTGTGGTGTTATACCGCTTCTCTTGCTTATCTTCATTACCTTTGTCTTCTTTACGTTTATTTTCATTTCATATTCCAGCGATACCGTACTTAGACGATCCATCATCCTTTGTAAGCCCTCCTGGCTAGTTGCCAGCATCGCCTGGTCATCTGCAAATCTCAATGCCTTCACCCTTCTTCCTCCTACCTTTATCCCCTCCTCCATATCCTCTAGCGTTTCTCTTATGATCTCTTCTATATAGATGTTGAATAGGATTGGTGACAGTGGGCATCCTTGTCTTACCCCTCTTCCTATTTTTCCTGGTTCTGAGTACTCTCCATCAACTCTTATTTTCACTCTTTGTCCCATGTATAGATTACCTATCAATCTTCTTTCTCTCCAATCCACCCCTTTTCTTCTCAGTATTCCCATTAGCTTTCTCCAGTCTACTCTGTCGAAAGCTTTTTCATAGTCGACGAAGCAGATATATATGTCTTGGTCATGTTGGATGCTTCTTTCTGCTATTACCCTCAATGCTGCTATCGCATCTCTTGTCCCCTTTCCCTTTCTAAACCCATATTGGTCCTCTCCCAAGCAATTTTCTGCTTCCGCCTTTGTCTGCAGTCTCTTCGTTATAATTCTTAGCAGGATTTTTGATGCATGTGTCAGAAGGCTTATCGTGCGATGGTCTTCACAATTTGTTGCATTCTGCTTCTTCTGTATTGGTATAATTATTGTCTGCAGGAAGTCCTTTGGCCATTCTCCCGTGTTGTAGATGTCCCGGCATAGCTGCACCACCTCGCTCATTGCCTTCTCTCCAAGATTTCTGAGTATTTCTATTGGGATGTTGTCAATTCCTTCCGACTTCCCATTCTTCATGTCCTTAATTGCAGCCAAGACCTCCTCTCTCATCACCTCCGGACCCATGCCGTCCTCCACCTGTGTTTCTTCCTGCTTCCGTTCTTGTTTCCTCATTTCTTCCTCGATGCTTCCACTTCCTGTGTATAATTCCTCCACATATTCCTTCCATCTTTCCCTTATATCCTCTGCGTCCTCCAGTAGTCTGCCGTCCTTGCTCTTGATTGCACCTCCTCTTCCTGTATTTTGCTTCTTGCTTAGTGATTTTATTTTACCGTACACCAAATCGCTTCGCCCCTGTTCCTGCAGGAGTTCCAGTTCTCTGCACTGCTCCTCCCACTACATTTCTCTTGCTTTATCCGTTGTTCTTCTCAGCTGGTTGTTAAGTCTTCTATATTCCTGTTTAGCCTCCTCTGTACTTTGATGTTTCCATATTCTTCTCTCCTCCATGTCTTTGATCATCTCTGTTGTTATCCATGGTTTACGTGGTTCGTTTCCCTTTTGGAATCCTATCGTTTCAGTCGCCTCTTTCATCAATGCCTCTTTTAGGTTCGTCCACCTCTCTTCTGTTTTTGTTCCCTCTTTTAGATTTTCTACTTTTTCCTCTAGGTTCTTCGATACTTCTCCCATCTTTGTTTTTATCGTTTCTTTGTTCCACTTCATTTTCTTCACTCTTTTCTTTTTGATGAACTTGAGTTGTAGGCTCACTGTCATAGCCACCATGTTATGGTCTGTATCTGCATCTGCCCCGGGAAGGGCTCTCGCATTCTTCACACTATTTCTGTACCTCTGCCTTACCATTATGTAATCCAGCTGGCATCTTTCCCTGTCTCCTGGTGATTTCCACGTGTACCTTCGTCTTTTTTCCTGCTGGAACCATGTGTTCATTGTTACCAGTCTTTGCCTTTTGCAGAATTCCATTAATTTCTCTCCTCTCTCATTTCTCTTCCCCAATCCGAATTTCCCTATTAATAATAGGCTATTATACCTTCCTGTTCGCCCTCTCCCACTACTGCATTCCAGTCTCCCATTACTATCACATAATCCGTACCTTTGATGTCTTCTAATCCTCTCTCTATTTTCTCCATCTCTAGCAAGAATTTTTAGTTTCTTGTCTCTTACCTTTTCCGCACATCTTTACATTTACGTTTCAAATTTAGATCACTCATAATCGTAAATTTTTTCATTAATTTATTAACCAATAATAATAAAAGAATCTTCGTAAAAACAAACTTAGCGGAAGTAGAACCTCGTTTAAAGATTAAAAACTGTTAATTATATAAGTCTGCCATCTCAGGCCCGCCGAGAGGGGGCAGAGGGGCAAATGCCCAGGGGCCCGGAGAGCTTTAGGGGCCCGGCCGTCCGGGCCCGCAATCAACATATAAAAAATTATAATCAGTTATACAAAGTTAATGATTTATGCCTTTTTAAATATAATATTACTCAATGCTTTCTTCAGCCGGAACGTGCCTGAACGGCGTTCCGGCACCTTTTTTCAGCTACTAACAAATAATTTATTTAATTTTAATAATAAAACAATAATTTAGTTATTTTAATTTAATTCCAGTGTTTTGAACTGTTTTCAGTGTTTATTGAGACCCATCCCAACCTCCAATGCTGTTTCTCTCGGGATTTTAGCCCGCCCATAATTGTTCCGTTCTCGAACCTTTTTTCTAGAAAACGAGCACTGAGATTAATGAATAAAATCGTAGATGTATACATACAGACATAGTATCGTACGGTCGTACCCGCATTTTTTTTCAATTTATTTTCTTTCAATTTTCTCATAAAACCTAAAGATAGTTTAGGGGCCCGTGACTGCTCTGCCTATGGGCCCGGAATTTCTGTCGTCAGCCCTATGCCTTATAGCGAATAAAAAATGACGCGGTCATAAATACCATCAAAATTATTATAAATAACATAGCCGATTTTTAGACATTGTGTCTAAGAACTTAGAAGCGGCCCAAATATCACCGACCCTGGCGGCCCACAGGGATTTTTCCCGGTGTCCCGGTGGGCCAGTCCACCTCTGGCGACATGGAAGGACATATGGCCTACATCGAAGAAACGCTACACGGACTTGGACGCAACATTCGCTTTAAGATATCTTTTACAGCTTTAAGACAAATACTTGGAACGACTGTAGTATAATAAACGTTTCCATTGGTTTGAACTATAAGCCTAATTGTTAGAATTAAACACATTGTAAATATATTCTTCTTATTAAACAAATTGAAAATATATTCATATTAATCAAGTAGGCCTATTGTCACATTTTATTGGATATCATGTATAATTTTATCAAACTCAACTGGCTGAGGTTGAGATGATTATATCCTAGCCTGAGGAGGGTTATGTACGGGGGGATTATGTCCAGGGGATTATGTCCGCAAACCTAAAATTTCTATCGTCTTTAATCGGGAGTTTAAAGTTATGTGGTCTTGGTCGCAGATTATATGGTTGCTCCTTAGTTGTAGCAAATAGGGAACACAGCACTTGGAATGGGTTCTGTTTCACAGCGTCAGAAAGCCGCTTCCCCTTCTTTACAAGTGTAGTCATCAGTGGCGATTCACGATCAAGAAATCCTAAGCGCTTCATCCTTCTTATAATGCGGTCAATTTTGGCACGATCGCCAGACGCAGCAAATCCCCACCAGGCTGGGGAAGTATACAACAGCTTGGCGACTGTTGTGGCCCTCGCAGCTTTATTTAATGAGTTATTAGGTAAACCATACTGTCTAAGACTTTTGAGTGCCTGTAAATAGCCAGAGCATGTCCTAACAATGTCATCAAAATGACATCTAGCTTTTAGGTAATTGGCACGATTCACGATTTATATACAGGGCTGTAGTTGAGGGTATGCGCGGGTATACAGCGTGTACTCACCTCCAGAGACCGTATACTCACCTTACAAAATATTTGTACTCACCTCTAATTTGTTTCGGAAAACTAACCGGTAGGATGTACTCACCTCTTATTTGTGTCGGAAATCTAACCGGTAGCGTTTACTCACCTCTAATTTTACCACTAGGCCTACAGCCCAATTGTTTATATAGCGCCGATGTTAATGATTACGACAATTATGATTATGATGATATTGATAATAGTATTAATTCTACTACTAATAATAATTGTACCAATGAAGGTGGTGATAATGTCCAAGATTATGACGAAGCTCGGTGATTGTTTCAAGCCTTGAGGACTCGAATAAAGGCCTTCCTCTGAGAAAACAAAATGGGCATTGTTTCTTCTCGGTACTAAATGTGGTGGTACGGTGCCGTCAAGCCAAAAAAGTGGGCGGCAAATTAAGTATCATTAGCACCCAAAATTACACATATGCCTAAGAATCAGGACAGGATTTCTTGAAGAGGAATGTATTGCAGAGTGGCAGATTGGTTGGAGCGCTCGTCTTGTAACGCGGAGAGTACGGGTTCGAACTTTAATTCCTGCTCTGAGACGTTTACTATGCATGGATCCCGAACAAGTCCCTCACTTACGATGCTCAGCGCCATCGACTGATGCTTATGCATTAGATATTGACACTTAATAAATTAATGATTATGCTAATTTCAGGGTCCGATTTGTCAAAAAAGAAGCAGGGGGGTCGGAATTCTATAAAAAAAAAATTAAAAAATTTTAAACCATAATTAATTTTTTACTCGTTATTTTTTAAATGAAGTTAATGAACTTTCATGATATGTCAAGATTCTGCAATGACCAACAGTCAACTACGATGCAAACATGACATGAAAAACAATTTAAAATTTAAAAATTAAAAGGAGTTTTCAGTTGCAGTTTTAGCTGAAGAACCAATAGGCACTGGCGGCGATCTTGTTTGACAGGTGGGGGGACGCTTTTGAACTGATCAGGTAAAAAAGAGAAGTTAACAAAGTTAACGCTTTTGAACTGATCTGGTCAAAAGAGAAGTTAACAAATGTTTTTGCGCGATATTTTTTTACCTTTTTTCGTGTTTCTTGAAAATTTGGGGGGTCAAATGTATGATGTGTCCCCCCACCTCTAACAGTGGTGGTCTTGCTAATAGGAACAACAAATTGTACACACAAGCGTCAGATGTGACTAAATTGCACTGAAAGATGAAATACAATTACACAACCAAAGCTAACAAACCATTGCACCAAGTACTGTCACTGGAAATACTAGCAAAACCAACGAACCAGTGAACCAAGTACACTAGTGCATCACTATGAAAAAAGTTGTGCATTTTTCTTTTGTTCTGGCACAATAGTCGCCATGCCAGTTGGCTCATCTATGGCACCATGGTGCCCAGATTTCAGCCAGGATATAGGCCTAACGTATTTCCTGTCATTCCTGAAATTCCAATGCGTTAGCGATGGCCCGTTAATGCTGATGACCCCCCATATGTTGGCCTTGTTTGTACATGAGTACTCAATCGCAATCTGGGCTGCAGGGCCGGATTTGAATGCTCATTCAGCACTACAGTTTGTGACTATATGAGCACCATGTACATTCATAGCATAATTTCCACATTTTGAAATAAACTTTCAACACCTTGTCAAGTATTAATTGGTAGGCCTACATGAACTGCCTCTGACTTACGTGTATGCTGAGGCATGCGCTACCTGTCTCGTATTTAAACATTTTGAAAAAATAAGAACACTGCATATTATGAGCTCATTGCCAAGGCTTTCATCGAGGTCATCGCCATATACTGCTACATGGATTTTCTCTGAGTTGTGTATTTCTTCATCATTATATAATTCAAGCCTATATAGAAAACCAAACCTTGAGCATTGTAGTTCGTATGATGCTATAGTCCTCTTGTCAACTCGGTTGTGAATTGATTAACGATGGGCAGAAAATTGTCAATCGGAAACTTCTCTGAAGCAGAGTGCGCAGCTTCTGCAGGGCGCTCGACCATAATCCAATGGTAGGAGACGCAGCCTACGTTTTGGACGTGTTCTTGTTTGAACATATTCTGCCGTTCCACAACAGAGTCAGGAGCAGACTTCCGACCAGGAACGTTGTTGAACTGGGGATTTTTCAACAACAAATGCAGTACCACCAGTGACATTAGGCTCAGACGAGCCTGCATTTTGACCATCATCCACCGTGACAGCAGATGTAGCCTACTAATAGCTGTTGCTTGAAGGAAAACAGTAAAATACGGGGTGTCTTTGCAAGTACTTTCTCATCTTGAGATGCTTTTTCTTCACTTACCGCGTTTTTGAGAGCCACTAGGCCGATTAATTGCCCTCATGCCGATCTCCAATTCTGTTCTTGTCTGTTGGCTGAAATTACGGTACCGAGACTCTTAAAATTATACTATGCAATACTGATTTGCAAACTTAAACTGTATTGTGTAGCCTGATAGAATGCATATAATTTTAAAGGTCGAATCCTATAAAACTGCGTGTCTCAAAGCCACTGTCAGCACAAAATTGACAGCATAGCCTACAGCTGTGCACTGGTCACTATAGATGTGCACTTTAATGTAGGTCACCCGAGGTCAAAAGCGCATCTCAGACAGAATATACCACTGTCTGCACGACCTTTACCCCGAAACTGGATGCTCGTAGCGTTGAAGCTGATAATTATGCTCGAGGCTAGGATCGAGGCGAGGACCCCGGGCATAAAGGCGCCTTTATCCCGGGATCTTCGCCTGAGGGCGCTGGCTTGTGAAGGGACCTCTGTCCGTTTGTTGTCTTAAAGTAAGATATCTCTCAACAGCTGAAGATGCCACGCTTAAAGCGCTACTCGTGAACAATATTAACGCGATATTTCAAAATTGGGGTACCGACTGGATAATAAATAATTACCCAAAGCTGACAAGGCCGTATTGCTTGCGATTGGTCATTATGGAGTCGTTTGGTTAGGACTGAGGGCAATGAAATTGAGGGGGTCAAGCCGACCCCCTCGGGGGTCGGCCAAAGGCTTTAAGCAGGGGGGTCAAAAAAAGAAGCAAGGGGGTCCAACCCCCCCGACCCCCCGGCAAATCGGACCCTGGCTAATTTTAACAATAGCGTGCGACGTAAATTTTTGATGACGTAAACAGACTGTGGTGAACCGTTTCAAGGTGACCAATGGCGTGGAAGAGATCAATTTGGAAAGACATAAAACAAAGAGAATTCTGTCTGTTAGGCCAAATAAAGCAATGAAACCTAAAGATAGCAACTTAGAGCATGAAAAACCTGTCTATTTATTTGTCATCCTAAATGACAGACCGTAGTATGGCACAGAATAATGTCCAGTAAAATACAATTATGAGCGTTGAATGAGTTAGGCATTCATCGGTAGAACAGAATGCGGGAAATAAAATTCTATTGTCTTTAATCGGGAGTTTAAAGTTATGTGGTCTTTCTCCCAGATTACATGGTTGGTCAGTAGTTGGAGGAAATAGGGAACACAGCACATGAAATGGGTTCTGTTTCATCGCGTGAAAATAGCCTCTTTCCCCTGTCTTCACAAGTGTAGTCATCGATGGCGATTCTCGATCAAGAGATCCTATGTGCTTCGTCCTTCTAATAATGCGGCCAATTTTGGCACGATCGTCAGATGCAGCAAATTCACACCAGGCTGGGGAAGCATACAACAGCCTGGCGACTGTTGTGGCCCTCGCAACTTAATTTAATGAGTTATTAGGTAAAACCATACTGTCCAAGAATTTTAAGTGCCTGTAAAGAGCCAGAGCATGTCCTAACATTGTCATCAATATGACATGTAGCTTTTAGGTAATTGGCAATGATAAAACGATTTATATACAGGGCTATATTGTAGTTGAGGGTATGCGCGGTTATGCAGCGCGTACTCACCTCTAGAGACCGTATACTCACCTTACAAAATATTTGTGCTCACCTTTAATTTATTTCGGAAAACTAACCGGTAGGATGTACTCACCTCTTATTTGTGTCGGAAATCTAACCGGTAGCGTTTACTCACCTCTAAGTTTACCATTACAGCCTTGTTTATATAACGCCGATGTTAATGATTACGATAATGATGACAACGATAATAGTATTAATGCTACTACTAATAATAATTGTAACAATGAAGGTGGTGATGATGACCCCGATGATGACGAAGCTCAGTGATTGTTCATTGTTTCGTGTCTTGAGGACTCAAATAAAGGCCTTCCTCTGAGAAAACAATGACGAGCATTGTTTCTTCTCGGTACTAAATGTGGAGGTACGGTACCGTCAAGCCAAAAAAAGTGAGCGGTAAATTAAGTATCATTAGCACCAAAAAATACAAATATACCTAAGAATCAGGACAGGATTTCTTGAAGAGGAATGTATAGCAGAGTGGCCGATTGGTTGGAGCTCGTCTTGTAACGCCGAGAATACGGGTTCGAACTTCCTTCCCTGAGACGTTTACTGTGCATGGATCCCAAACAAGTCCTTCACTTACGATGCTCAGCGCCATCGACTGATGCTTATTCATTACATAGTGGCGCTTAATAAATATGTAAAAATAATTATTTTGACACAAGCATCCGATGCAAATTTTATGATGACGTAGAACAGATTGTGACGTACCGTTTCAAGCTGACCAATGGCGTGGAAGAGATCTATCTGGAAAGACATAAAACGAGCAAAATTCTGTCTGATAGACCAAACAACGCAACATAACTTAAAGATAAGAACTTAGAGCAGAAAAATAACTTACTTACTTACTTACTTACTAGGTAGGTTTTCTTTCTTGTCTGCACCATATTCATTATATAGTGGCGCTTAATAAATATGTAACAATAATTATTTTGACAATAGCATCCGACGCAAAGTTTTTGATGACGTAGAACAGATTGTGACGTACCGTTTCAAGCTGACCAATGGCGTGAAAGAGATCTATCTGGAAAGACATAAAACGAGCAAAATTCTGTCTGATAGACCAAACAACGCAACATAACTTAAAGATAAGAACTTAGAGCAGAAAAATAACTTACTTACTTACTTACTTACTAGGTAGGTTTTCTTTCTTGTCTGCACCATATTCATTATATAGTGGCGCTTAATAAATATGTAACAATAATTATTTTGACAATAGCATCCGACGCAAATTTTTTGATGACGTAGAACAGATTGTGACGTACCGTTTCAAGCTGACCAATGGCGTGGAAGAGATCTATCTGGAAAGACATAAAACGAGCAAAATTCTGTCTGATAGACCAAACAACGCAACATAACTTAAAGATAAGAACTTAGAGCAGAAAAATAACTTACTTACTTACTTACTTACTTACTAGGTAGGTTTTCTTTCTTGTCTGCACCATATTCATTATATAGTGGCGCTTAATAAATATGTAACAATAATTATTTTGACAATAGCATCCGACGCAAATTTTTTGATGACGTAGAACAGATTGTGACGTACCGTTTCAAGCTGACCAACGGCGTGGAAGAGATCTATCTGGAAAGACATAAAACGAGCAGAATTCTGTCTGATAGACCAAACAACGCAACATAACTTAAAGATAAGAACTTAGAGCAGAAAAATAACTGTCTTCTAGGTAGGTTTTCTTTCTTGTCTGCACCATATAAATATCTAATTAAAATGACTTGGGAATTGGAGTCACCGCTTGACTTGGCTGAGTGACACAGGTATGAGCGAGGATGGGGCTCTTACCATTACCATGGCATTCCATTGAAGTCCTTGGAATTGGAGTCACCACACGTAGTGGCTGGGTGACACAGGTATAAGCGAGTATGGGGCTCATACCATTACCACGGCATTCCATTGAATTGATCGGAATTGGAGTCACCACCTGCAGTGGTTGGGTGACACAGGTACGGGCGAGGATGGTGCTTTTACCATTACCACCGCATTCGATTAGAGTTATTGGAATTGGAGTCACCACTTCTAGCGGTTGGGTGGCACAGGTATGAGCGAGGATGGGGCTCTTACCATTACCATGGCATGCCATTGAAGTCCTTGGAATTGGAGTCACCACACGTAGTGGTTGGGTGACACAGGTATGAGCGAGTATGGGGCTCTTACTAGTACCACGGCATTCCATTGAATTGATCGGAATTGGAGTCACCACCTGCAGTGGTTGGGTGACACAGGTACGGGCGAGGATGGTGCTTTTACCATTACCACCGCATTCGATTAAAGTCATTGGAATTGGAGTCACCACTTCTAGCGGTTGGGTGACACAGGTATGAGCGAGGATGGGGCTCTTACCATTACCATGGCATTCCATTGAAGTCCTTGGAATTGGAGTCACCACACGTAGTGGTTGGGTGACACAGGTATGAGCGAGTATGGGGCTCATACCATTACCACGGCATTCCATTGAATTGATCGGAATTGGAATTACCACCTGTAGTGGTTGGGTGACGGATTTAGGACATTTTCCCTCGGGACATTTCCCCCGGACAATTCCCCCGGCATTTCCCCCGTACAATTCCCCCGTAGTTTAATTCCCCCGGACTTTTCCCCCGTTGAGACAGTGTAGTTGGTCTTGGACAATATCTATCTATCTATCTATCTATCTATCTATCTGTCTGTCTGTCTCTCTGTCTGTCTGTCTGTCTGTCCGTCCGTCCGTCCGTCCGTCCGTCCGTCTGTCTGTCTGTCTGTCTGTCTATCCATCCATCTATCTATCTATCCATCCATCCATCCATCTATCTATCCATCTAGGTAGCTAGCTAGCTATCTATCTATCCATCCATCCCATCCATCCATCAATCCATCCATCTATCTATCTATCCATGTCCGGATACCCAGTGGTGAAGGCTTCGGCCAAAGAACCACCTAGGGCGTCACGCGAGGTGAACAGGCTCATCAGGAACTCTGAAAGCAGCTGGGGAACGCAGGAGGCAGGTGTTGCATGGAAGGACACGTGAGGGCGAATGAGGCTTATTGCTTGGCCTACCGGCTTCATTACCCAGCCAGGAGAGGAGTGGTCACCACCTGGCGCAGGACCAAGTAATTTTTAAATGATGAGCACACTTTTAAATGTTTCCATCCTATACACCACTTTACTTAAAGCCATTCGAAGATTTTGTCCGCCATTTTGTCTGTCGTTTTTTTTTTTGCAGTGCTACATATGTGTCTTTAGTTTCATTAGATTCCTTGACCCGAAAATGTTAATTTAGACTCTAAAATCATGTTTCCATCATATACACGACTTTATATACATGATTTACGTATAGCCATTCGTAGATTTTGTCCGCTATTTTGTCTGTCGTTTTGTTTTTTGGCAGCGCTACAGATGTGTCTTTAGCTCCATCGCATTCCTTGACCCAGAAAATGTTAATTTAGACTCTAAAATCATGTTTCCATCACATACACGACCTTACTAACAGCCATTCGAATATATTTGGCCACCATTTTGTCCGCCATCTTGTTTCTCCATGCAACCGCTAAAAATCCAGCTTGCTAACCGCGATTTTCGTTTTCAGCAGGGTCAAATTAGTCTAGAAACACCTGTTATGAAATTGTTACATGATTTGCTTCTGTCAATTTAAGCAAGTTGTGTACATTTGAGTCATTCATTACCATTGGCGGCCATCTTTTTTGGCTTCAAAATTTGACCTTTTCCTGTGGCCCGATTTCGGTAAACTTTTAATAAGTTTTTCTCCAGACCAAATTCACCAGAAAATCACCATAGAAAGTTTTCTTGCAATTTTTTTGGGGTTCACCACATTTTTTTCATACTTTGACCCTACTATAGTACTATTTCAAAGTCGGTTCTTCTTCGGTTTTTTAAATATCTCGATTTTGGTATCGGTTTTCGGCTTTTTCTGCATCTTTCATGTTTTGAGCCGATAGTCCAATTTTGCTGTTGTGTGCAGTGTACAATTCGTAACTATGCAATGTACAGTGCTGAGCGTCATGTGTGTGAGGGGTTTCATTAGTCTGGCCGCTTATCCGGTATCAAATACTCTGAATGCAGTAGCCACAATGCAGCGGGCTATGGTAGATTGTTTTGTCAGTTGCGGCAATTGATGGCCATTTCCCGTTCGCTTTCACCCATTACTGCACTTGCTCTTGTCCATACGTTTATTGGCCACTGCAGTGGGCGCAATGCATGGGCAGCTGGAAAGCGTGATGCGTCCAGCTGTTAGGTTTGCTGGTCGCATTTCAAATTGATCATGTCTCGTAATACATACGTGCCGTATTCCTTTTGGCTGCCTATTTCCCAACGTATTGAATTTCAAATATCGGTCTGGTTCTCATGGAAGCCAATTCGAGAATGTCTCTGGCATGGGAGTTCCGCTGCCCCATTTTAGTTTAGGCTGGATGGCCGGAATTATCTTCATTCTGGGTCTCGAGGTGAACTTTGTTCTGTTTGCACGCACTTCGAAGAAGCAACGTCGTCATCTCATCTCATCTCCACCTGGAATATCTGCGTGTACTTTATCCAGGGACTTTGCACCTTTAACAAGTATTTGAAAACTGTTCACTTTCGCTTGGATTGGGCCGCGGTCGCTTTCGATTAGGAGAAGCGATTTAAGAAGCGCTATATAAGTGTTCCGAATGAATGAATGAAGTCCGTCTCCGATTGACTTCATAGCCTACATGCATCATTTATTCTCTCCTGCTCCCACGTAATATAGCACACTTGGCCAACTTTATATTTTGCTAAAGGCTTGTTTTCACCATTAATTAATCGACGTTTTGAAAGTAATTAATACTTGCCGCATTGACATTGAAAATGATTATGCTATAGTTACGATAATTTGTGCATTTTTAGTATTTGGAAATTCGTTACAACGCAAAAGTTAGAGTCATCTGTTCTATCATCGCCGGAATTGGACTGGTTAGTATACGGCTGAAATTAATGGCAAAAATGGCAAATTAACGATCAGTTCAGAGTGAAACAAGTAAACCGAGATTAAAGAATCATTTCTCGATGTAGCGCAGATATCGCGAGACATTTTCATGAAATGAAACCATGTGAATCATATCCAACCATTCTCATCTAGTTCTACATTCTGCCCCATTTGAAGACCATGTATTTTGTAGGATCACGGTTGGCCATACAAAATCTTCAGGTTCGGCAGGCAATTTGGTGATCGGAGAGGATAATTTTTAAAATGAACATCATAGGCAGCCTTAATAGAGCAGGTTTCTGGTGCGAGTGAGTCACACTGTCAACTGAGTTCTGAAAACAAGCTCTAGGCCTATTTCAGTGTGAGATATTGTATCATATATTTAGTTCGCTTTGCATTAGCCTCGCGTATGTATATACACGGTGAGTCATTAAAAAACGTGTCCCTACATAACTTAAAATAATTCATGTATATAACGATCAATTTTAATGAAAATTCATAATAATGAAGCTTGATAGTCCAGCTGAGTGCTGTATAAATTATTTTTGATAAAAATCTGAACCCGCCTAAACTATAATTATGTCACGACAACCCTCGGAAAAATGGTGTTTACCGAGGAAGATAAACATTTCATAACCCCAAAAGAAAGAAAAAATGACGGTGCGAAACGTTTTTTAAAGAAATTTTCAGATAAAGGGTTGATTCACGGTAGATTTAATGTTCTCCTTTCAAAGATCGATAAAACTGGATCTTTTTTTTTATCGTCGACCAGGTAGAGGCCGCGCGCTAACGGCCAGAACGGTTGACAATGAGACTTTTGAGTTATTGCAAACTGAAACACCTGATTTCATTCCGCCTACTTTGTGGCCACCTAACACACCTGATTTAAATCCGGTAGAGTATAAAATATGGAGTGTCGTGCAAGAAAAGCTGTACAGATATCGAATACATGATGTCAACGAGGTGCGTCATCGAGTTTTGGAGGAATGGGACGAATTGGATCAGAGCATCATTGAAGTCAGTAAAGCAGCGGTGTATGCGTCTTTGCGCATGCGTGGAAGCCCAAGGATGTCAATTTGAACTTAAACTTTAAGTTTCTAAATGCTCTCTAATAACTCCTCTACCTTCACTTAAAATTTCTTTGACATAAACTTATATCTGAGGAAGTTATAGCAAAATGTGTAAGGACACGTTTTTTTATGACTCACCGTGTATATATGATAGATAACGTTTGATTGTTGTGTTTTAGCGACGCGCGGCTGTCGCTCAGCCTGCTCTCGCTGTGCATAATAATAAGATGTCGTTCAGTCAGAGCAAGCACACGTGCCTAAGCGCGGGAAGGATTTTGCTGACAGTTGATGTTTTAAGTTCTGTAGAAAAATGTTGCTGACTATATTTGAACTGTGTATTATAATTTAAACATTTCTATGAGTTAATAAGAAAAAGATACTGAAAACGTTTCGGACGGTGTTTGTATGATACTGGCTACGTAATACGATAGAGATTAAAGTAAAACGTAGATTTAAGTAAAACAGTGAACAATTAGATAGGCGTAATTAGGCCTAATAGAAGTGAGATTAATAGGACTGTGTCGACAGAAGAAGTGTTGACACACACACACTGACTGGTCTTCAATGTTCAATATATGCAGAAGCGACAGAAGCAGTTATTTCTGGTCTATCTGGTAACACAGATGCTTAGCTAATCGAAACTTTTTTATTTGACAGATGCTTTTTATGGGTGTCGCACTTTATGCCCCATCACTCGCTCTCAGTCAAGGTGAGTTTAACCTTTTAAAAACTTGTATATAAAACTAGATGCCTCTAAAATCGAAGCCAGAGGAATGTATTATCTCATATCGCCAGCCTCTGTGTTACATCTGGATGCGCCATATATATATATATATATATATATATATATATATATATATATATATATATACATTTCCCCTCACAAGCTATCAGCTGGTGATTGAGATCAGTCTTCGCATTCTTCGATGAAAGAACACTTTGATGTCGCTCAGCCTGCTCTCGCATGTTTTGAATCTCTATATTCAACTGACCGACTTATCTTTCTTCATTTCTAGTACATACAATGAGCGTTAGAGGCAATACAGCGCAAATGAAAAGTGTTAAACAATAAAATTAAGCGCCTCTGTTATCTCAAATCAAATATACTGTCCACCTGAAAAGTGGTAGTTGAAGAGCTTTCTTAAAGATGCCTTTTTTCACAGTTCTAACTTTAACTGTATACCGAGTTGCTTCCATTGCCTGGCAGTGTCAGCTTGGCCGCGCTCCTTTCTACTACGTGAGCTTTGCTTTCCAGTGTCCACACTTCTTGGTCGCCGTTCACTCCATTCCACCGCTCGCGATGACTTGCATGTTCCTTTTGCTCGCACTACAACCATGCAACAGCGAGCATTCTCCGTTGCCGGTCCCACTATCTAGAATGGCCTTTCTCTCGAATTGCGGTCTCTTCCTCAAGGCTCGTCCACCTCTTTCTTCTCTGCTCTTAAGGCTGTTCTCTTTCACAGAGGTTGGGCTGGGAGAGCCTCTGAATAGTTACCTTGAAGAGCGCGTTATATAAATGTCTAGTTGATTGATTGATTGATTGATTGATTGATTGATTGATTGATTGATTGATTGATTGATTGATTGATTGATTGATTGATTGATTGATTGATTGATTGATTGATTGATTGATTGATTGATTGATTGATTGATTGATTGATTGATTGATTGATTGATTGATTGATTGATTGATTGATTGATTGATTGATTGATTGATTGATTGATTGATTGATTGATTGATTGATTGATTGATTGATTGATTGATTGATTGATTGATTGATTGATTGATTGATTGATTGATTGATTGATTGATTGATTGATTGATTGATTGATTGATTGATTGATTGATTGATTGATTGATTGATTGATTGATTGATTGATTGATTGATTGATTTATTCGTGTAGGTTGGAAGCCCTAGATGGACCCATGAATCTCCGGGGAAGATCAGGTTTTGCTTAGAAATAATATTCATACTTTTAATTACGAGCAATACTTTGACTTAATATTTGTTCTGTAGTGAGTGGATTGGATGTTTGGTTATCCATTGTCATCATTGGAGCTACTTGTACATTCTACACAAGTTTGGTAAAGAATTACTTGTCACTTTATAATAGTAGATTGAAACAAGAGGGCCTTATGAATACGCGTGTTTGGTCTGGAATCCAACGATCAGTTGGGTTATCTTGACCACGATAATCCAACGATCAGTTAAAGCAAACTCAGGCGTAAATCAATCGGCACATTATGTTTACACAGCGCCAAATACCAAATACCTACTGTTTAATGAATCTTTATTGTTATATTTTAGTTGTATCGTATCGTATCGTATATGGGCATTTATAAAGCGCCTTCCACTCAGAGGCGCTCCAAGTGCGCGAGACCCCGAGAGAAAAAGCAGGATTTAAGGTGAGAAAAAGAAGAAGCAACGCTACCTGAGAGAATGGTGTTGCGGACAGGAGGAGTAAGTTGGTTCCAAAGCGAGGGATCTATGCAGGAAAAGGACCTAGATTGAGCCATAGTAGTCCTGACACGAGGAACTAAGAGGTCAAGGCGATCGGAAGATCGGAGAGGACGCAGTGAAGCAGCAGAAAGAGGCCTCTATAATGGTTTATACCGCTAGAGTTGTGCATGTCCGTCGAGCAGGGCCTATATTGCTTATGATATAAGTTATTGTAATTGTAATTGTAATTGTAATTGAACATTTGTATAGCGCCACTCAAATCAGCGGTGCTCTCGACCCGCATCACCGCCAGCACCGGCAAAAAGAAAGGTTTTCAAGCGTCTACGGAACTGAAGAGGAGAGAAGGACCCACATCGGCAAAGCTCCTGGATTGGGCCGTGGAAGAGTGCATACGCGGAACAACCATAAGGCCACGGGCCGAGGATCGCAAGGAGGCCCTCTCAGGCAGAGAATTAAGAAACCGGAGTGCAGAAATTCATTAGGTAAGACGGAGCAGACCCAGTGAGACAGTTGCGCACGAGGGTGATGGTTTTGAACTGAATTCTCTGTTGTGCAGGAAGCCAGTGCAGGGAGTCACGAATAAAGGCAGAGATGTGGGCAAACTTAGGAATGTCACCTATAAGCCGAGCAGAAGCATTGAGGATAGATTGAAGTTTGTGCATATTTGAGGAGGAAAGGCCAGTGTACAGAGCATTACCAAAGTCAACCCGAGTGCAGATCAAGGCGTAGACCAGTGTAGAGACAGCATGGACCGAAAGACACCTGCGGATGGATCGAAGCTGGCGTAGATGATAAAAGCAAGATCGTGATAAAAGGTTAACTTGATCAGTGAAGGAGAGGGTAGAGTCAAGGACAATCCCCAAGTCACGAACAGAGGAAGAGAACTGAATGAGGGGAAATTTGAGATGATGAGATTCAAAATCAATCTTGCTGAGTTGGAGGCGACCACCAAGCCAGATAAACTGAGTTTTATCAGGGTTCAGCCGCAAGCGATTAGAAGAAAGCCAATCATCAAGAGAAGAAGAGGCTGCTAAGGTGCGTTCAACCATTTGGACAGCAGAGGAGGCCGGACCATGCAGCAGAGATTGGGTGTCATCCGCATACTGGTGGGATGATACCCCAAACGGCTGTAAAATCCCCCCTGGGTCCGAAGTATAGAGTATGAAGAGCAAAGGAGAGAGAACAGAGCCTTGAGGAAGACAATAGGGGATAGTAACCCAAGGAGTGCGATGTGTTCCAAAGACCACAGAGATGGATCTGTCAGAGAGGAAAGAGCGGAACCATGAGAGAGCACTGTCAGTGATACCAAAAGATATCGATAGCCGGCTTAGGAGAATAGAGTGGTCTACAGTGTCAAAGGCTGCACTTATGCCACAGAGAGCTAGCAAGGTGACATGACCACGGTCCAAGGCTTGAAAAACATCTGCCAGAAGCCGAATTAGCAAGGTTTCAGTTGAATGAGATTTCCTAAATCCAGATTGAAATGGAGGCATGAGAGAATATAAATTATATAAATTACTTGTAAGTATTCGTTCTATTCAATGTGCGATTTCATACGCTTACGTTCTTACGTTCTTACGGTTACTTACGTTCAAATCGAACGAACAGAAACTGGGATCCAATGTATCAGCCTGCCATTTAGCGATTCTATTGGTAACAGAGAACTCATAAGATTGGTAGTCAACAGGGCGTCGATTGAGATCACATAAGCGATATGCAATCGATGACTTTTGTGGCATGTATATGGAATTTAGCCATGGATTCAGAGGGATATCAGTTGCAATATAATTCCGTTGGCAGAATGCTGTTTGATTGAAGTGTTTGCTGTATATTGTGTCGAATATATAGGGTGGAATGAAGGCGGTTCTGTGGGCGGATACGATGCAGTTCTTCATCATGGTAAGTGGACTCATCGCAATCTTCATCCAAGGAACAATCAAATTAGGAGGAATTTCTAACATCTGGAGGATCTGCGAACAAGGAGGAAGGATCAACTTCTTCGAGTATTTATTTCATTTAGTTTTTTCTTGCACCCTTTGTCCGTTCAATTGCGTTGCCTTATGTCTTGGGAAATAATAATTATATTATACAACGTATTTGAGCTTTCTTTATGTCGCCTCTGAAAGACTTCTGCCGCTTGCTCAAATGTATCGCACTGGAAGATGGTGCTAACTTTTAAAATCACCGAATGCTACCAATCTTGGCCAGGCCCGCCGAGAGGGGGAGGCAAATGCCCAGGGGCCCGGCGATTTTTCGGGGCCCGGGCCTTGGCCGCAATCAACTTTTCTCATGAAGCCTAATGATAGTTTAGGGGCCCGTGATTTCTCTGCCTAGGGCCCAGAATTTCTGTCGGTGGCCCTGATCTTAGCTCTAAAACGTTGCTGCTACTGATGCTTAGGCTTCTCAGATGCGCGGTCATCAGTAAGCAGGGCATGTTCACCTCTGCCTTTATTCGTGACTCCCTCCACTGGCTTCCTGCCCAACAGACAATTCAGTTCAAAACCCTCAACTTCATGCGCAACTGCCTCACGAGGTCTGCTCCATCATACCTAAAGAATTTCTGCACCCCGGTTTCTTCCTTGCCTGAGAGGGCCTCCTTGCGATCCTCCTTGCGATCCTCCATGCCTTATGGTTGTTCCGCGTATGCACTCTTCCACGAACAAATCCAGGAGCTTTGCCTATGTGGGTCCTTCAGCCTGGAACAGTCTTCCCCAGACCCTCCACAAAGAGAGCTTCTTGCCCTCTCTGCTCTTCAGTTCTGTAGACGTTTATAAACCTTTCTTTTTGCCGGTGCTGGCAGTGATGCGGGTCGAGAGCGCTGCTGATTAGAGTGGCGCTATATAAATGTTCGCTTACAGTTACAATTACAATATTAACTTTTGTAGAATTCTAAGCACAGAGGTAGATAGGCCTAAAGATTGAAGATTGACATGAGGTAGACGACATGGCAGAACAAATAGCAGAGATTCAAAAGAGCCGAAAATTTTGCTTTTTTCACATCTGTTACATGTTGAAAGAAAGTGAAACAATGATCCGATCTAACATTTTACCATCAGGTATATTTTTATTGTAACTTAGAGGGCCTACCTCTTGTCATATACAATGTACAGTACCAAAAATTACTAATAGCGTTATAGCAATGTTACTGAAAAATTAAGTGATGTTGTGATGTGGAAATCTAACGAACAAAATGAAACAATGGCATTCTTTTGCTTTTTGATCAGATTTAATCCGAATCCGTTTCTTCGCTCGACGGTTTGGACTTTTCTCATCGGCGGAATATTCCGTGTCCTGAATCCCTACATATCTGGACAAGTCTGGGTTCAACGCTACTGTACTCTGAAATCAGAAAGAGATGTCAAAATGTAAGTCAATTAATTCGCACCTCTCTGCCTATTGTCCACAACGAATCTTACAAGAATCTAACCAAGGTGGAATAAACTGTCTCTGTGGGTTCTATAGGCCATCTACGCTGCAACAGGTCTGTGTCATTTGGCGAAATGTTTTGTTCATCTCCAACACTTAACTACCGGGGATATTTCCATTTTCCTGATGCCGTTGCATTTCCTAAATTCAAGTTGTACCGGTCTGTTTGCGCGAATTACTAAACTGGTTAGGCTCAAGTTACAGCCAGGGCCGGCGCCAGAGTATTTGGCGCCCTAGGCTAATCTGTCCCACTGCGCCACCGCCAAGTGGGATAACTATTTGATACTAAATTAACTAAGTTAATATAAGCTTCACATAGCAATGCAGCCGAATCTTTATTTAGTAGGCCTATCGCCGATTCTTCGCTCATTATAATTCACTTCGAATCATTATTACTTCTAAATAAAACAAAAATATGGCACTTAATAATTTCTATATTTAAAGTTAGCCATACTTAAGTATAATAGTCTGGAAACTGCATTAGCTATGCAGCCTATGCTGTATGGTCTAATACGTTTAATGGGATTTGAAATGTAATTATTAAATAAAGAGACAGTGCACATTTTCTTTTGAACACTTTGTAACTCCTACGGCTACGTATAGCCTACTAAGTCCTAGTCCTACCTACGTATACAGTATATACAAATACTGTAGTGTAATATAATGTAATTTCAAAATTTTATTTCTCGCGCTTTCTCTTTAGCAAATGTAGAAATGAGTTCCATCAGTTCGATGTCTCCAGCAATATCATGTTCAATTGACAAGGTAGCTAGTCCAACAAGTCTTTCTTGCAGCATGGAATTTCGCAAATATAGGCCTATTTTTATCAACTTGAGCTTCGAGAAGCTTCACTCACCACTAGCCACAGAAACTGGAAGATAAGAGGAAGATTTGCAGAGCAATAGCGGTGTTTGGGACACTATCTGTTAGTTTATTTTTCAATACAAAGTTTAGTAAGTTAGATCCTGTGGCGATGTACACCTTGAAATGGCTTGCAGTTCACAACTCAGATCAACTGCATCAATATCTTTGGAGTCTCCATGTTGCAAACCTTGCTCAAGGTTCAAGCAATGTTCCATAATTTTCTTTCATAGAGTAAACCAAACCCTGAACCAATTTCTTGCATCAGCGTGAATCTTTCTTCAACGGATTGTATTGCCGTGTATTTAAGTCTGTGACATCATGTGACTCACTTCACTGACCTGCAATATTGCCGTTTCTTATTTTCGAATAATTCATTTATTAATACATGGTGGCAAAAACGGTGGCAATGTTTAAAAAAATTTCTTTATGTAGCTTTTCTTTCGCCCCCAGAAATGTGCCGCCCTAGGCGGCCGTCTAGTTTGCCTAGTGGTTACATCGGCCCTGGTTACAGCGAAACAGACCTTTCAGTTCATCGTACAATATGCATTGTTCCAATCTGTTAAATGCCAAGTTCCAGAGCGTCATAGAGTTTAAACAGCGCTGTCCAGATAATTAACTAGCAACTTCCATCGCACTGGTGTCTAATGCACAATGCAGAAGACAATGACATCAACCGATGTCTCGTACCAAAACCAAACCGCGATCAGGTCACTATCCAGAAGATCGGTCTGCCAAGACCGATCTTCTGGATAGTGCATCAGCGTGAATCTGAACCAATTTCTTGCTAAGTGTAGAAACGATTTTTAAAAGACAAGTCTTAAGCCCAGAACGAAATGGTAAGAAACGTCAAAGCGAACAGATGCAAGGAGAGAGCTCCAAAATTTAGGTCCAGCAACAGAAAAAGCTCGTTCACCAAGAATGGCTCTAGCCCAGGGGTGGGAAAACTACGGCCCGTGGGCTAGATCCGACCCGCCAACAGGTTTTATCCGGCCCACACAATTCTTCAGGAAATTTGAAAAAAAATCACAAAATTCAGACCGCGAGAAATTTTCCTCATTTTACTCACGTGCCGCTGTTTTCTTTTTTTTTCTTTTCCGGTCTCGTCTTTCATAATAATGTAGGCCTATTGACCCTGCTAAATTATATTTAATTTTAAATAAATAAATTTCAAATAAGTAGACTTTTTCATGTTAGTAGTTTTTAAAAGTTTAAAATTTGTTACAGCCTACAGGCCCTCCGAATTTTTTGACGTTTATTGTGGCCCAATGTGCAAAGTTTGCCCACCTCTGCTCTAACCCTAGGTTTGACCAGAGAAAAAGAATCAGTTCAGCCGGCTAAATAACAGTCTTGTTGTCCTCGAGACCAAGGTCTTGGTCTCGAGTGCACTCGAGTTCGTTTTTAAAAGTCTTGGTCTTGGTCTTGGTCTTGGTCTTGAGGTTCAAGGTCTTGGTCTTGGTCTTGGTCTTGAGGTTCAAGGTCTTGGTCTTGGTCTTGAGGCTCAAAGTCTTGGTCTCGGTTTTCCAAGACCAAGACCAAGACTTTTGAAAATATTAACAGTCATTTAACAAAACGCAAGGATTTAAAAAAAATTATCCAATAATTACTAATACATTATTGCTTTAGTATTTACACGGTGTGAGTGAGGCTTTACTGTTGTTTTGGACATTTATTTTGACTTCCGGTTATTTATCATGGAATGATTTCAAAACAGACTCACAATTTGTACATTTACATCCGGTACTTGAAAAGCTGCTCTGTGTGCCAGCGAATTCTGCTGGCACACAGAGCTGCAGAACGTATTTTTCACATGGCAGAATTTTATGAGGCTCCACAGATCACGTCTTGGTCATAAAATTCTGAGCGAATTGGTTTTTATAAAATGCAACAGGCATTTGGAATAACATTTCGCATGAGACTTTTGTAAATACGAATTCGGAATTCTCTGCACTCTGCATTTGTAGTTGTTTTGCTTGAATAAAATAAAAGATTCACGCTTTAATTAAAATAGCGAGTAGTCCGACTTAGCAATTTTTTTTTAGTAAGGAATAGAAGTCTGGGTACGGTTGTGATTTTCGGGGGTATTTTTCTCGGTTTTGGTCTTGAGTTTCAAAGTCTTGGTATTGGTCTTGAGGTTCAAGGTCTTGGTCTTGGTCTTGGTCTTGAGGTTCAAAGTCTTGGTCTTGGTCTTGAGGTTCAAGGTCTTGGTCTTGGTCTTGAGGTTTGAGGTCTTGACAACAAGACTGCTAAATAATGATGTTTTAGGAATCAAAACTGAGTTAGATAGCCTACTGTGGTTGACCAGCATTTATTGTTTTGTAAACTGTGAGCCCCAATTTAAAACAAATTCTTTGCTAAGCAGGAAGGCAATGCAAATGATTTAAGCACGTGTGTTAGATGTCATATTAGACGTATGAGTCACAAATGCGGTAATCAGTTTTGCTATCTAGCGAATCAATATCTAACTATTCCACTTTGCTAGGTCAGTTAGGTTTTCCTGACCAAAAATAATAATAATAATAATAATATTATCTTTAATTAAGCGCCTGCAAACGCACTGCGCTGTACATGTACATGTTATGTTACCAAATATACAGAAATTGGCTTATACCTTTTGATTTAAAAATGTATTATTTTACGATCTTCTTTATTTTTCAGTTTTAGCATATTTAGAATTAAACTATACAATTCACACGGTCAGAAATTTTACAATGAACCAGAACATTATTTTATTAGTAACCCACAAAGCGATTTGTGAAAAAAAAGCTAAAATATATGCACAATATGATCACAATGGCACAACTGAAGGGGTTGGAAACGAACCTCTGGGGTGTGTAATGAAGACTTAACTGTTGGGTCCTAAGAAAGACTAGGGGGTTGAACCCCCGACAATTCTCACCCTGGATACAGTGGTATCAAAACAACCCCAAAGATATATAAGCAACTCTGTTCTGTTCTGTTTTCTCCTCCGTCAGGTATACACCGACGATGAGGCTTCGACCAGACGTCTCCAAGTCTCTCTGTCTCTGATCTTATCCATAGCGTCTCTCATATCCATTCCTTGTGCTTTCAGATCCTCCATGACATTGTCCATCCATGTCTTTGTCTGTCTTCCTCTGCTTCGCACTCCCTCTACATGTCCGTAGAGCGCCATAGCTGGTAGTCTGGTGTTGTCCATTCTTGTCACATGACCAAACCATGTGAGTCTTCTTTTCCTGATCTTGTCTATCACTGTTTCTTTTTGATCCAACTCTTTTCTGATCACTTCGTTGCGGATTTTATCCCTTCTAGTTCTGCCCCTTATTCTTCGCAGCCAGCTCATTTCTGCCACGAGCAGCCTCCTTTCGTCTTCTTTGCGCAGGCACCAGCACTCGGCGCCGTACAGCAGGACTGGGATGACAAATGTTCTATATAGTTTCAGCTTTGTTTCTATCGATATGTTGTGTGTTTTCCAGATCTTATTCAATTTCCCGAACATTGCTGACCCAAGTCCAATCCTGCGCTTTATATCTCTTGTGCATTGCCCATCTTCTGTTATTAGGCCTCCTAGGTATACAAATTCTGTCACTTGTTCTAACATCTCGTTTTCCAGCGTAACTGCTAGCTCCTCGTGTTGTTTCCCAATGGTCATTGCTTTTGTCTTTTGTGTGTTGATTTTTAATCCAAATCTCTTACCTATAAACCATCGCAATATAAGCAACATCAGCTGCCAACTCTACAATCAACAGTTTGATGGAGTAATAATTAGCCATCATCATCTCATCATCATCATCATCATCATCATCATCATCATCATCGTCATCGTCGTCGTCGTCGTCATCAATATTATTATTATTATTTATTATTATAATTGATAATAATTATATTATTACTGCTATTGTTATTATTATTATTATTTATATGTAATAAAATCTATTTTATGGTATCATCACGACGTATTGTTAGCTCCAGCTTATTATTATTATTATTATTATTATTATTATCATCATCATCATCATCATCATCATCATCATCATCATCATCATCATCATCATCATCATCATCATCATCATCATCATCATCATCATTACAAACATTTTTTAACGCGCGCTAGATCATCCAGAAATGCGAATCTAAGGGGTGGTTAGTCAGTCGCCAGATGAAGAGCTGTTAGTTATGCAAATGTTTGAAAGCCACTAAAAAAGAGTTTTCAGGCGATGAGGAAGAAAAAGAATCCAAGCATCGGACAAACCTTGGTAGTCGGTTCCATTCCTTAGGATCAGCAACACGAAATGCACGAGAGCTCATGACAATGCTATGTCGGAACCAGCCAAAGACCCATACAAGAAGATCGCAGACTGCGTGGCGGAATGTTAGGAGATAGCCTAGTAGTGGTTGAAGGTAGGCAGGAGTAAGAACTTACTCATTGCGATGGTTTATAGGTAAGGCAGGCTCATTACAAATAAATCTTATTCTGACTTCTATAGGCAGGCTATGCAGCAAACCGTGCAGAGTTAACGAGTTTGAACAAAAAGATGCACGCAGCACCACGCGAGCGAATTTTGTATGTGCTGAACTGAAGCCTAGCAGTTGACTGCAAGATCTGATTTATCCTGCAAACACAGAGTTGGCTCTAACTACGATTACTCATCCTCAAAGGCGGTGGGCAACAGCTGCACAGACAAGTAATAAGTCAAACTGTCGAAGTAAATGTAGATGTGAATATCATCAGCATAGAAATGATATCCCGGTGAATGTTCCAGCAATATTCCCTAGTGGTGCGGTGAATACTGTACACAAAAGAGGACCAAGCACGGAACACTGCGGAACACCACATGCCAACATTAGACGAATAATTGCCATTTAAATATAGGACTACTGCTTGATAGGCTTATATTATGCATCAGTGTCAACGTAAATACATCCTCTGTCAGTAAAAACGAAATGAAAAAGCATACACAAATGTTGATGCAATGGTTTGACTTTTGCATTTCCAAAGCGAAGCTACATATTCAATAGATAGTGTACTGTGCATTTCTTAAATTAATTGGTGCATCCTAGAGCACAGACGGCAGAGAATTCCGTATGGCTGATCCAGCGTACATTCCTAACGCAATTTTTCTGATGATGACGGATTACATAATCTGTAAATGGCGACGGAAGCAGTTTGTTTGCTAATCGATACATACACGCATCATTTCGGGGCTTAGTAATGCGATCAAGTGTCAATATTTATTGTCTGGGTAAAGTTGACTCTGGAGTCTGGACTAGTATTGAGACAAGCTAGGCCTACTGAGGCATAATTTGACGCCCAGGTGATATTACAGAATGAAGATATGGTTAGCTCATGGAATAGTACAGTTGAATTAATATGGTTTTGGTAACAAATAGGTATACGCTTGAAGATTTTTGGCAAGATGAATTATGTAGTCTTTCCATGTAATTAGGTGGTGATTGAGATTTACACCTTGAAAATTTAATTTTGAGGACCTCAGGTTGCTTTGTCGTTGTTGCTAACAGTCGAAGCACAATCAGCAGGAAAGAGGTTACGATGATAGGCCTAGCGAAATAATATGAAGATATTTTGTCAATGTGTAAAGATAATTTCTTTGCTTTAAACCACTTAGAAACTGTTTCTAATTCATGATTTACTTTTTAATTAAAACGCCTAACGACTTGTCAGAAAATACGTGTGTAATCTCTCTTCATGTTGACATGAAGAGAGATTACATTACCAGGTAATCAGGGCTGTAGTGGTAAAATTAGAGTTGTGAGTACACGCTACCGGTTAGTTTTCCGAACAAATTAGAGGTGAGTATACGCTATAGTATTTTAATATAAATAAATGTAAATATTTTGTGAGGTGAGTATACGGTCTCTAGAGGTGAGTACACGCTGTATACCCGCGTCCCGCGTATACCCTCGACTACAGCCCTGCAGGTAAATGCATAAATGATAAGAAAACACTTGCTTACTTATTCACTTATTTTATAAATTTTATTTTGCCCGATAGCGCATTGGATAACATCTGGCGTAGAGTGCGAGAGGTACAGAGATCGAGTCCCATAGGCGGACATGCTTTGTAGGCTGCAATTTGCGCCGTGTATTGCAGGCTGTCTGTTCTGTTAGTAGTTAAGGTTTATCGCATAACATGTACATGTACAGCGCAGTGCGTTTGCAGGCGCTTAATTAAAGAATAAATATTATTATTATTATTATCAATCAATCAATCAATCAATCCTTTTATTGAAGCCATTTGAAGTACAAGGAAAATACAACATAAAAGTTTGAACTTTGGCAACAAGAGGAGACCCAAAAGGGATCTTGATCCCGCTTAGCAGGGCCACCTAGTTAACATTTATCGTAATACAAGTAAATGTCAGCACAATCAATATTTTTTAACGGTAACATCGATCAAGTTATATGATCAGCAGGTAAAAGAAACAATGATAGAACTCTTAACTAAAGAACTTAACTACCAGTACACATGGATTCCAACTAAGGTATACAGATCAATTGACATTAGTTACAAAGAGATGAAAAAAACAAACAAAAACAAACAAACAACAGTGCCTGTGTAAATAAACACATAGGCCTAGGCCTAGTGCAGTCATGTGAGTGCATCCAAGAGATAGAGTTTCAGTTTTTGTTTAAATTGATGCATAGTAGGTAAACCAGTAACTTCAATAGGCAATGAATAATGTTCATTGTTTTACATTCAATGCTTCTAGCTACTGTCCCATTGTGCGTTTGCTAATGGTGTAATAAAGAATATACTTACTTACTTACTTACTTACTTACTTACTTACTTACTTTACTTACTTACTTACTTACTTACTTACCTATAGGTGATTTTTATAGGCCTGCGAAAGGCTGCGATGTTATCTGCTACGTCACCGGCCAAGTCGGTCGTCGTTTTGACGCCGCTGTTTCTCTCACGGATTAGGCCTTATTTAGTCATTAGCAGAATTAGTTTCAGTTTTTTTCGGACACGATGGAGTTTCCTTAATGCGCTAGGTATACGTGTTCCGGTTTTGTTTGCTGGTTTGGCTGAGGGATTCGAGACTTTTGAAGACATGTTGTCTGCGTAATCGTCTCTACGACACCGTCTCTACTACACCGATGTAACATTTTTGTCGGCCGTGTTCGTCGGTTGTTGTTCTTGCTTCGGCTGGAATGGTCAAAGTGGGTCAATCGAGCGGCCTTGACAGTCTTCCGCGCGTCAACCGTTGACCTCCGTCACAGGGCACAGGCTACGTGAGGCGCATACGAGACTGGTACAACTTCAAGGCCTTCCTGCCTCAGCCAACAGTCGTGCCTCGAGTCATCGAAAATCAACGGCAGCCTGACAGAAGCGCTTGGAGTGTTCCACCTACTCACACCAGACGTCATGGATTCTGCTCGGCCAGGGACTCAGAGAACCATACCAACAAGCTTTCAGCTTTCAACAAGGAGCCTGCCGGCCGCCGGCCACATCATCATGTGGCCTTGCTTGCCTCGGACGTGTTCACTGATTACTGCCCTTTGTTTCTCCCTAAAGACTCCAATATATCCGTTGTAACATCACTTACCATCATTTTAGGCCAGCGTATACCTAGCGCTGCTGACTATTAAAGTTAGCGGTTGCTTTGAGAGCTACAGGCGCCTCACAGGCAGCCAGAATGCGTATGTGTATTTTCTCTCCACATCACTCATCTCCCACTTTTATTCACCTAATCTATTATGTTTATCATCTCTCATTTCCTCATCTTCAGCTGTACCATGGTGCGGTGTGACCATGGCACAGCTTTGTGAATAGACGAATATATCAAGATCTATATGACATTCAAGTGATATATTTCGCCGTATTTGGCTTTTTGTGAAAAATATTCAACAAGTTTAAAAAAACTAATGTAATGCGTGGGCCTAAATGTTGGAATGTTGTCATGAAATCTGTAGTAAGAAATTAGGTAATCACATCAGCGGGACTTAATTGTCCCTTTGGTCTCACATTTGGATACTTATTTCTCTTTTGATGACTGTAGTATCAATTGTTATTGCTGTATTCAGTCAAGGCCAACTTAAGCTCAAACATACTTACATATACATAAATCGCATACATGCATATTTTCATATACAATAATACATAAATGCATGCACACTTACACACATAGAGTGCCTCTCTTTAGTCTCTCTTGTAGAAGCGCTACATAAATTTCTGATTACAATTATACGAGCAGCGAACGCGAACTAATTAAGAATTATAATATTTCCTAATTCGTAAGTTTAGAGTTAAAATGTTTTGATTTCAGAGCAGTCTATTTGAATATCCCGCTCTTTATGCTGTTCATAACTCTGTTCACTGGTAATGGATTGGTTCTATACGCTTACTACAGCAGTTGTGATCCGTTAAGACAAGGTCGTGTACAAAAATCAGACCAGGTCAGTCAAAGCAAATTGATATTAACCACCAAGACAAACCTAATGCATATATTATAGGCCTACGTCTAGCAATTAATGTGCATATTTATTACTGCAATGAATTTGCATACCGGGTATTTGTCTTATTACACATCCAGACTAGCTTCTAAAAGAGAACCGAATAGACTCATGAAACTCATGAAACAATAGCTTTTCATTGACCAATTTCAGTGACCAAATTCACTGATATTCGTGATCCAAGATCTCTGTGGTCACCTTTGCGACCTCTTGTGGCAGCCAAACTGCTTTGGCCCTGATTCGTAACTTTAACCTATGAGGTGACTCTTTCTGTACTCCCAATAAGACTATACAAATCTTCTTCCAAAACAGACGCTATATAAATTTGCCAACGCGATCCCTGAAATATCTGTGGCATTTGCGCTTCATTATTTGGAAGTGATTATCAATTTTAGAATCGACAAGTTTAGGTTAAGCTGAAAAATGAAACAGGTCAGAATTCTCACTACTCATCTCAAGTTCTCCTACCAAGCCATATCCAACACAGTACCACGCCTCTGGAATGATCACCCTCTGAATTTCGCAGATTCTTCGTTCCGTCATCATCATTGCAACCCGTCCTCCATCCTCTTTCTCATGTTCCTCTATCTATCACCCCCGGGCTTTCCACTCAGAATTGAAGTCTCACCTTTCAAGTACTCGTACCCTGACTCATCCGATACTGCGCCTTCCAATTATTCCCGCCCAAAACGACACCCGCCTTGACAGCTCCTCTGCCTCCTTTCTTGATCTGACCCCCTGAAAACCTGACTGGACCTCTTTTGGACTACTCTTTGAAAACCACCTCTGATTTGATTTGGCCTTCTGGAAACTGGACTCGGACTTCTTTTGGATTACTCTCTGGAAACACCCTCTGATTTGACGTAGCGTTGGTGAATAGGCTGGTGCACTGTGCTTGGCCTACGAGTGGCGCTTTAGAAGTTTCGAGATTACGACTACGAAAATGTGGTCAGAATACTGAGAATAGTGAATACCAAGAATGCGCTCTATTGGTGTGTCGGTTCAAAAAATGGAAAGAAAAGGTTATCGCACATCTGTATATAAATTGCTCGTTTGGTGTGCGTCATTGTCGACAAGCAACTGATGCAAGTGAGCAGATATGTGAGGCATCGGGCCTGGAAATCTAAAGAAGAATTCGACGCCGAAAACGAAAGTTAGGAGAAAATGCCTCTGACGCTGGTTTAATGGCTGAGGAACAAACAACTGATCAGTCGCATTATGAAAAGCGCTACAGAAGTAACAACCCGCTTTTCTCGTTTACGAGAATTGGATTCACAGTTTGGATTTCTTTTGGATGTAAAGAAATCGCGTGTCTGAAGGCTCTACCGATTTGGAAGCAAATGTCCAGATCTGGAAAATTATTATGAAGGTCATTGACGGAAATTATATGCGCCGAGAAATTAATGACTGCAATATACTAAATAAGGGAAACCAAAGCGACGTTGTTAGTCCTAAGTCCCACTGGTCCACTGAAATTCTTGATATCGTATGGGGAAAATGTTTTTCCTAATCTGTAAATAGCTTTACAACTGCTACTAACCGTTGCCGTTTCTGTCAAGTAGCAACTTGCGAAAGATCTTTTAGTAAGCTGAAGTTGATTCTGACGTACTCACGAAGCACAAAACCGATTTGAAACTAGCTATGTGCAAACCTCTTCAGCATTAATTTTCTCTTGGCAACTCGCTAGAAGACCGAAGTAGTCACATAGTCAGTTCATCCAGCAATCAGTTGGAGCCAGCCAAAGGCGTAATTATTCGCATAGCCCTTATCCACTCACAGGACTGTTGAGGTCATCCGCTCCCTTGAGGTCTTCACCTGTAACCCTGAGCTGGGCATATAGATAGCCCTGTCCTATTAGGCCACAAGAAGGATTTAGTTACAGACAAGCGGTATCCACTATTAGGACCTGGACATCGCATCCTGAAATTGCTAAGTGTACCCAGTTACAATGCATCCTGGGCTAGCAGGCTGCTTACAATTACATATCTACATTGTATCGGCATGTAGGCGGATATGAATATACATCCGCCTACAATTATTTAATTACATATATATGTTTCTCTATAATTACATATATGTGTTGTGTAACCGGTAACTTGATTACTGTTTTTAGATGATTCCCTTGTTGGTCCTCGAGTTGTTTCATTTTTTGCCGGGTTTTCCGGGTCTCTTTGTTGGATCTCTAGTAAGCGCATCCTTAAGGTAAGTTATTCAGTGAGATTAAAGCATTTTATTCTCTAGTAGGCTCTAATGTACTGTAAAAAATATTAAGCGCCCCATCGCTGCAACAGGCTCCTTGTCCGTTGCCACGATTTTAAAATTACTCAGTTTAAATTCTCAGTAGCCTACACTTCTGTCCAAGTGATGCTCTACAAGATCAGAGATGACAACGCTATGAAGACAACAAAAGATGACAGTTGACGCTACATTCATCATCCGTCTGGTCCGTTCGTTTAGTCTACAAAGACGAATAAAAAATAATTCAAGATGTTGCCAACAATTCGCCCGTCCTGACATAAGGAAAGTTTTTATTTTTGATGAAAGGAGCAGTGGAACTCACTGCCTCATGCTCAACTACTCAAATTGCACCAATTTAGAGCACATCTAAACCAGTACTTAATGATCTTGAAATACTGATTGCACTGTACTGTATAATGGACTTGGATAAAAACTATCCATTAGCAAAATACTTTGTGTTTGAGACATTTTTAACGCGCGCAAAGTCACACAGAAATGCGAATCTGAGGCGCTACTACTACTACTACTACTACTACTACTACTACTACTACTACTACTACTACTACTACTACTACTACTACTACTACTACTACTACTACTACTACTACTACTACAACTACTACTACTACTACTACTACTACTAACACTATCATCACCCTTGTGCGTAACTGCCTCACTGGGTCTGCTCCGTCTTACCTAATGAATTTCTGCAACCCGGTTTCTTCCCTGCGTGAGAGGGCCTCCTTGCGATCCTCGGCCCGTGGCCTTATGGTTGTTCCGCGTATGCACTCTTCCACGGCCCAATCTAGGAGCTTTGCTTATGTGGGTCCTTCAGCCTGGAACAGTCTTCCCCAGTCGCTCCGCCAAGAGCTTCTTGTCCTCTCTCCTCTTCTGTTCCGTAGACGCTTGAAAACCTTTCTTTTTGCCGGTTTTGGCAGTGATGCGGGTCGAGAGCGCCGCTGATTTGAGTGGCGCTATATAAATGTTCAATTACAATTACAATACTAAAATGGGCATCCGCAAGAATTTTGTTTTGGGGGGGCAAACTTTTTGTTAGGGACAAAGTTTTTTGGAGGGTAGGGGCAAAATGACGGTTTTGCATAGAAACAAATTTGCATAGACATTTTTTTAAATAAATAATTATCAAGGACTTTACCGAAATAATTAAGTATTTTTTCGCATTGAAAATGGTGCTGAGACTGTTGTAATAATCATAATAATCAAAAGATTTTATTCTTGTAAAATATTTACCCATCTCCAGACGCCCATGACTACTACTACTACTACTACTACTACTACTACTACTACTACTACTACTACTACTACTACTACTACTACTACTACTACTACTACTAGCACTACTACTACTACCACCACCACTACTACTACTACTATTATAAAATGTTCCAAAATGGGAAATTACCCACAATAAAATTAAATGAAATACTATGATGTGGTGTATATTGTATAATGTAAAATAAAGAGGACCAAGCACAGAGCCATATGAAACACCGTTTGCCAACAAAGTACTAGATGAATAATTACCATTTAGGCCTAAGTAAACTGATTGAATGCGTGGACTAAGATACATACTAAACCAATTTAGTACAGGAACAGAGGTACCAACCAGTGCTTAAGACGATGAAGAAGAACAGGATGATCTACAGTATCAAAAGTACCAGACAAGTCAAGAAGAACTGTCACCTTACCCCTGACCATTGAGCATATGATTTCATTGTGAACAGTAAGAAGTGCGGAATTTGACAGATCATCAAGGTCAGGAGAAGATTTCTTAAGCAGCGGACGAACTATGGCATAAGCAAATGCTGATGGAAAAGATCCCTCGCGCAATGAGAAATTGATAATCGATGTAATGGTTCGACCCTGGACATCAAAACACTCTTTCAGAAACCAAGTAGGAATGGTGTCAAGGAGACCATTTTTATTAGGCGAGGAAAATATAAGAGTTCGAAACTCTTCGAGAGTAGATGACATGAAGTAGATTGTATTGAACTTGGATAGGAGGTGCAGAAGTTGGATGGAGGAATTTGTCCAATGCAAAGGAATTTGATCAATTTAAACCGTATGCCAGAAATTTTGTCTGCAAAATATGTCAAGAATTTACTTGCAAGATCATGGGAAGCTAAGCACATTGTAGGGAACAAATGTAACTTCTCCCGTTGTTACAATTTATTTAAGGCCAACCACGCGGTTTTTGGTGATGCAGCGATTAAATTAGGTAAGCATGCAGATTTGGCAGCTGAAACAAGAGTGTTCGCACACGTCTGCACTGTTGCTTAAACTTAGCGTGATCAGAAGGCAGACGAGAGAGGCGCCACCAACGCTAAGAATGTACAATGTCATGATCAGCAGTGACAAAGGCAGCTAATTACAGGTCGGGAAGGATGAAAGCGGTGACCTATCCCTTATCCGTAGAACGAATTAGGTTAAAACGATTTCTGGTTATCGCCTGATTTAGAGATTTATGGCTTGCAGAGATTATGATGCTTTTCGTATCCAAACCCAAATCTCTGATCGGCCTAAAGGACCTCTTGCCCAAGATCTGAGACTGATGACATTTGCCTTTAGGCCTCTTCTTCTTCTTGTTATTTACATTGTTTGCATAGGCTACTCATGGTTAAACTGTAATTTTTGCATCTAACGTAAAATTCATTTGAAGAAGGATTTATGGCCTTGCGAAGCCTGCAGGAGTCTGCTCCTATTAAACTAATTGTACCGGATATTTAACTGAAACATTGTAGCACGATGTCTTCTGGTCAAAGTGGCCTTGCAGCCACCTGGCTGAGTGATGTAATTCAGCCAATGTACACACGATGCAGCGGAGGCAAGAAAATGTCTGAGAAGATAAGCGCCATTCTGGCCAAACTGTTAAGTAAGAGATTCTGTATTTGGAACTGATGGGTCTATAAAATTGTTAAATAATATTGTGTACATGGTGGACTATATTCAATTGTAGGCATATATAGTGTAATGCATAAGATAGCATATCAAACATTGGTGCTGGTGAGTTAATTACTACTCTCGGAACAATCAGCCTCTACTTTGTTGATTTTTTCATTTGTGTCCTAAACCTCAAGCAACTTAGATAGACGGATTTTCTTTCCAGTACCGTACCTAAAATGGCTCAAGCGTAAGAACTCGTGTGCAAAAGCTTTTGCGTCATTGTCGAAAGCAGGTCTTTGATAATGACGCAAAAACCTTCACCAACTTAGACCTAGATGAAGAAGGCCCATTCCAGACAATTCTACGCTTTAAATAATGTTGAAGTCCCTGAGGGATCCTGTTTACCTCGGGGCAAAAAAATAATGATTTGCCGTTCCAGAAGTTCAGTATTTGGTCCCCGAGTGATCATATGTAGCCTACCTTGGAGCAAAATAATAATAATAATAATATTATTATTATATTAGCTTAGTTATTTTTTACATTTTTATTCTCAAGCACATTAAAGTTTCTAAACTAAATTTACCTACAAGGATTTTTCGCGGGTTATAGGTAGTAATTATAATAAAAATAATTTAGAGGTCTAGTGTGAGATTATACATAAATTGCAGGTGCTGTATTTGGCGTATTGAACATCGTCTTGGCGTTATTAATGATATTAGCCAAGGGTTCAACGATCTTCCAGCTCGCCTTATCGTTTATTAGTGCGACCTTTGGTCCAGCAGCTGGCATCTACGTCGTCGGAATTCTTTTTCCATTCGTCGATACTGCGGTAAACAAAAAAGTTTACGATAGATTTATGTCTGTAGAGTCAACCTGAATTTCCAACTAATAGAATACAGTACTGTCTATAGATCTTTATAATGATTGTAGGCGTATACATGAGCACTACAGTAAGGCAGATAACGCGAAATATTGTCAGACCGGTAAAGGTCCAGTATGCTATAGCGCAGTCCCGATCTTTTGCCTTTATACTACTACTATTACCACTACTACTACTGTCTTTTTGCGCTTTATGAATGTTTAAATGCAATACAATAGAATTATTTTTTCTTCAATACAATTTTAGATTAATTTACATTAATTTAAAATTTTATTGAAGAGTATTGATTGAATATTTTATTGAAGAATTTTATTGAATCGATGAATACAGTAGGCCATAGCATTTTCATGTAATGTTTAAGTGACACGTCTATTGAAAACTTACTTCACGCCAGTTTTCAAAACAGAGTTGAAACGTTAGATTAACCTTTGCGTAAAGATGATGAAAGTGATGATGACTTGTAGAGTGCCATCATTGGTTGCCTCATCAGCCTCGTCATAAGCTGTTGGCTGACCATAGGAACAATCATTACTGGAGTCTATCATCCGCGACTGCCCACTGCGATTGATGGATGTGTGGTCGCTAATATGACTTTCGCAAATATGATTAACGGAACAATTTCGAAGTTCAATGACACAGCGAATGTTGTATCGTTGACATCGCCTTCCAGGTTTGTTTCGGGAGAAAATAGGTCATGAGTATCTAGTAATAGCAAAGAGACCTATAATCGAAGTGGTCAGCTTACTTAGATGATCAGCACAACAAGTAGAGCACTGCGCTCTATCTCATGTCAGTTTCTACTCGTCTCGTGGCATCTCCAGATATATAAGGTCATCTCGGACTTTGTTGGTCTTACCCTTTCTTTCTTCTCTTACAGTTCAATTCATTTATTTCACTCATTTCTTTTATTGATTCTGAGCCTACGCTATAGCGATACATTACATGTCTACCAAAGAAGCTGGAATGGGGAATGACTGCAGCACTAAGGCAGTAGGAAACAATTCTCAAGGGTTGAGTGCTTATATTTACAATGGATCTAAGAGATATCGGTGATATACACTGCATTGATTTTTTGTAGCCTATGTAAGTAATCGGTGCAATGAAATCTTTATTTATTTAGAAGTGCGTTTTACGACGTCTACAAGTTCTCTCCATTACTTTATCCGGCGATCGGACCAATCACCAACGTCGTTTGTTCTCTTCTAATCTGGGCAACCATAGGTATACGGCTCTGAATAAATCATTCTACTATACATATATAATCACACCATTTTCATTGTTGTCACAAACATCGTCGTTAATCGTCATTATTGTAAATCTGATCTGCAACTTGAGCTCTTCTGAAGCGTGTTGGACTGTTCGTTCGAGTATTTAATTATTATTTCATTTTACTAATTTTTTATTTACAGGGCAATTAACTTTTCAATCACTGAGCATCCATCATTTGGTTGTCGATGAAATGTCGGTCTAAAGAACTCTGATCAATCATTTAGGCTGACGACAGCGCCTTCGAGAGTATAATTATCAAGCAGTTTAATAGGAGGCGCTATTGAAGAGTCTAGTTGCATTACATATACTAAGGTCCACAAACAGTAGCAGAGGCACATCCAGACGCTATACATTGCAAAGGAATGTTGATCCACTGTTGCATATTTCCACACAAAAGTGCTTCATCCATTGCTGCAGAACGAAGATTATATGGACAGAGGTCCATCAGACATTTCGTCACATGTGCATTTGAAGCTGATCTTCAGAAGAATGTGATCTGCGTATATGCAGATTTCTGTTTCGCAAACGACTCGCCTTGATTTCCAGTTGTGTTATTTACAGCTGGATATCATCGTATCAGGAAGCATTTCGGCTCTCAGAAGACTGAAGACAAATTCGAAGAAAAGACTTTGAATGAGGTTTGCCACCAAGTGTTTAGGCGAATTATTAAAAACTAAACACAACAATAATGAATATAATACAACTGTGATTCCTGTGCATATTCCTAAATATATATATATATATCAATCAATCAATCAATCAATTAGACATTTATATAGCGCGCTCTTCAGTATATATATACATATGTGTGTGTGTGTTTATGGGATGGGGATAGAGTAATGGTAACACTCATGGCCAGGAGAGCATTAGATTCGCCGTCGATACCCGTAACCCCCTCTAGGGCGGCGCCTTGCATGGCTGCCAAACCGTGTGTTTAGTTAAGATTTGACTGTACTGTCATGTCTCAATGTAATCTTACTGCGTTTGTCAGTTTGAATTAATAAAGATTATTATTATTATTATTATTATTATTTTATAAGAATGGCGCGCCACATTCACCTACAAGAACAATAGCAAGGAAAAAAGCTAAATCTATTGAAAATATATAGAGACTGCCATGGACCTCTAAAGAATACAAATACGATTCCTGTGTAAGCGCCTTTTATGAGGTAAACAGGACGCCTTCGATATGAGGATTATAGTCGCGAATTCAGTCTGTAACAGAAGACCGGAGGATGAACTGAAGGAAAATGAAGGAGTTCTAGAATATTATGTCGTCATATTGGTTGCGACAAGCAGGATCACCACATACAACCAAGCAAACTATACAGTATACACACTAAAACGGCGATGTCTAGGTTGCTTGAAGTCGGTTATCATTTGTAAGCCATAAAATGTTCTAAATCTAGCCATTTCGGCACTCCATGCGATTGGCAAAGGCTAAATGGTATGTCATAAGAAAACGCACTTTGATACACGTGCGATGTGTAAAACAAACCTGTACCGGTATTCCACAAGTTAACCTAACCTCATCAAAAGACCTTCAAAATTCATTATTTTAAAGAAAAGACGGATGGCACCTAATATACGAATTACCTTATTAGCAGGGGCCTGTTTTCAACTTTAGGAGCACTTGATTGACGGTCTGAGATCAGCAAATCTCAAGAACATGTGTGAAGCATGTGAAAATTAGAGATCATTTTATTTTGAATAAGAGGCCAACCACAACATTACCAGGAAAAATAATTTTAGTTCTATTTCATGAGCAAACCTCAGAAAATCACATTTGTATTATACGTATGAAGCACATAACTGCAAACTGGCATGTTTTAATTATTTGATCAAATTTATTAATTTTTTATGCATTGCATAAAACTGTATATTTGGGATAACACTTTTCTTAGCAAGAGCTGAAACCTTGGAGTGCTTAATTTTTCAGGCTTAGCTAGTGCTGCTGACTTTTAAAGTTAGAGGTTGCTATCGATAGTTTATCTTCTGTCATTCCCTCTTTCTCAGCTGTACCATGGTGTGACACCATGCATTTATAAATAAACGGATATATATTATATTTATATATAAACTATTTGAAGACAATCTTCGTAAACATACAGGCCATGCGAACAATTGCGATCGCTTTACTGCAGCACATGTTAAAACAATTCGATTTCTAAATTTTGTTTCTCTGTTCACAGGGTCACGGTGCAGACTTGGCACTTGAACCAACCGTCGCAATGCGAACGACCAGTCTTTAGAGAAAGACAATGTAGAGTAGCAATGTTATATCCATATGAAAACAATATGAAATGATACCATGTCAGATTAGCCCTGTTGTCTAGGATACTTACTTTGTTAATATTGGCTCTGACAATTTCTTGAACATCCCAGGCTGACTTGCTAGTGCACACACACAGTGTTAATGGCGACTAGGCTAATAATAACAATTATAAATGTTTATTGTCCATGTGCCATTCTAACTCGTGTACTCGTGTGAAGCCACTGACTTCAAAGTTTATTCACAATATATATATATATATATATATATATATATATATATATATATATATATATATATATATATATATATATATATATATATATATATATATGAGAGTATATGGGATCGGTACAGATACAATTTTAGACGCTTGTCATTTCACTTTACATAAAAAGTGATGGAATTTAGAAGACTAAGTGAGACGATGGTCTTTCAGTTACATTGCAGCGACTTTGACACTAATACTTTCCGTATAACAGCTTTGCATATAGGCCTAACAGTTTTTCTTCGATCATTAATCACGTTTAATCCCGACCACAGAGAAACATCAGATAGTCGTGTACAAAACTGCGCAGCATAATACTAAGGTCAGTACCAACTTATACACTTATAGGCCTATAGGCTACGTTTATAATAAGATTGTGAAACATTAAATGTTATATCCATTCTAAGGGTTAGAAAATAGTCGTATTTAGGTTATACTGTTCTGTGAATGCGAGCGCATTTGTCATGTGGATTAGACCATGTATGTCGAATGTAGTGTGTAAAGTTGTTTACTCTATTTTGGTCTCCTGGTGCATTAACGTCGTGACTTTGATTGACCGCATCGTGTTCCAAGGTGAAGCTGGAAGATCAAGGCTTGGCTGGCGCTTGTAACAGCTGCGGCGGATGCTCCATTGATGGAGATCGACCAGCTCTAACAAGTCTACCTGTACCAACCATTTGCACTTTTAGTCGATCCATTAGCAATTCCATGTTGAGGTAATAAGCAATTATTATTCCCTTTCATAAAACCGACTGCAGCGCTGATGAAGCGTCTGATGTGCCTGACCGCCTGACCCATCCAAGCATTGCCTTCTTTGAAGCTGTAGCCGTAGAGCCGCAGCCGAACGTGCGCCAGTGGCCAGCACATCAGAATGCGGCGGCGCTCGACGTTAGCATGCGGCACGCGTCCGAGGGATGCCGCAGGGCCTCTTGCCTCTGAAGCAGGCCACCTCTCTCTCTCTCTCTCTCTCTCTCTCTCTCTCTCTCTCTCTCTCTCTCTCTCTCTCTCTCTCTCTCTCTCTCTCTCTCTCTCTCTCTCTCTCTCTCTCTCTCTCTCTCTCTCTCTCTCTCTCTCTCTCTCTCTCTCTCTGTCTCTCTATCCGCGCTGACCGGGAAATGACCGCAGCCACCGCTCGCCAGTTGGATGATGTATTGCGTCGGTATTCTCTGGTTTCAAAATGAGTTTTTATGAGAACGCAGACGCTGTGGACTGCTCATTATAATTGAACATCATTTAGAAATTAATTAAGCTATGTAGAACAGAGCGAAGAGAGGATAGAAGGAAGAAGAGAAAAGAGACATTGTATTGTATTGCATTGTATCTGAACATTTACAAAGCGCCTCTCACAGTGTTCGCTAAACAGAGGCGAAATAACAGAGAAGGTAGAAGAGAGGAAGTAGAAGAGAAAGAGAGAAGAAAGAGAGAAGGTAAGACAATGGAGAGGAGAGAAAAGAAAAAGGCAGTGTACAGGACACATGGAACCGAAGATACAGGAGGAATGACATCGGAGAAGAGAGAGAAGAAGAGAAGGTAGATTGAAAAGAAGACAACAGATAAAGAAACACTTAAGATCAGGAGAACGGAGAAAATAGATAGACAGCAAGAGAGAAAAAAAGATAGAGGGGAAACGATGGAGAAAAGAGAGGAGAGCAGGGACGTCATTTGGGGGGGCAAGGGGGGGCATTTGCCCCCCCCCTGATTTTTGAAAAAATAAAATAAAAAGCTGGAACAAGAAAAGGAGAAGAAGAAAGGGGTAAAAAGAAGAAAAATGCTACTCAAATTCATGGAATTATTATATACTATTAGCAAAACTAGAGTCTGCATAGGTTTTTTTCACAAGATCACACCTCTTTCACAGTGGGGGGGCACATTATGCAGTTTATCCGCGAAAATTTTGAAGAAACACCCAAAAACTGTTAAATTTCTTCGCGCGGAGCGCGAAAAAATTTTTTAGCCTCTTTTTTGACGTCCTTGCCCCCCCCTGAAAAAAGCTGAAATGACGTCCCTGGAGGAGAGAGAGAATAGAAAGAGCAAATGGGAACAACAGAGGAGTCAGAGACGAAAAAGCGGTAAAGAAGCAGAGGAAATGGTTCTGAATGAAGAGCTCGTGGATAGAGGAACCTGAGGCAGGTGATGGTGTATGAGCGACGGGATGGAGTTACAAGAGGGAAATTTACGGAATAGAGATAGGATATCGTTCGATAGTCGAGGTGTAGTGTGGTATGTGGATCGGAAGAATAGAAGAGAGAGGCGAGAGAGAAAATAGCAAGAGACAAATGTAAAAGAGAGAGAAAGAGAGAGACAGAGAAAGACAGAGACACAGCGAGAGAGAGACAGACAGACAGATAGAGAGACAGACAGAGACAGAGACAGAGACAGAGACAGAGACAGAGACAGAGAGACAGACAGAGACAGAGACAGAGACAGAGACATTAACAGTTATTATTAACCAACCAAAAAGTTAATTGTTCTTTTTCTGTCAACGTTTTAATCGATATTCAAAGGCTGGTAGCAATTAGAGTGTGTAACATTTGGTTAACATTTTAGAAGTTAGCGCCACAATTTGCCCTTATAGACTTGATATGAAGTTTTACATCTGAATATCCTCGAGCGCCAAGAAACGCAACTATTTAAGGTGATTGAACTGTGGCCATTGCAGACAATCAGTGCTGCTGGCTACGATAAAATAGCCTATGCTTAACGTAGTAGATCAATAGCATGAGAATGATGTTTACATTGAAATTAAATCTCATGGATCACGATCAACTTTTTTCTATTCTTCCGATCCACATACCACACTACACCTCGACTATCGAACGATATCCTATCTCTATTCCGTAAATTTCCCTCTTGTAACTCCATCCCGTCGCTCATACGCCATCACCTGCCTCAGGTTCCTCTATCCACGAGCTCTTCATTCAGAACCATTTCCTCTGCTTCTTTACCGCTTTTTCGTCTCTGACTCCTCTGTTGTTCCCATTTGCTCTTTCTATTCTCTCTCTCTGTTTAATAGATAATCTAAACAAATATATCTGAAAACTAATTGCGAACAAAGAATTAAGGCGCTAAATAAATAATGGAGACCTATCCTCTGTATATACGACGATGATCTTGTATAATGTTTTGGTAGAATTTAACACCGGGCAGTTCAGCTGTGTACCACATGATTGCAAAAGCAGCCATATTTATCAATACTTGGGCTAAATAAACGTATCATGCATAGTCAACATTCCAGAATTTGCATTAAGGATTCGCGAAAATCAGTAAAAAAAAAAAGACAGCATGACGTCATCAGCATAGTTACATATTGATGAGCCTGGGATCCAAGTGCAACGATGACTTGGGTGAAATGGTTGGCAAAGAGGAGAGGAGGTATTGAGGGACTCAGAAAAGAATGAGCGCCCAGTCTGAACCAGTGGTCGCCATCACTGCCGTCTCATCCAGAAACGACCGAAATCCATTCAGTTAATCCATGTCTGCCTGAGGTGGGACAGCAGCAGCATGTTGTGCTCAACCGCGTTGAATGCTGCGAATAAGAGTGATCAGCGTCACATGTCCAGAATCGATGACATCGTATGCTACGAGTTGGAAAGTTGTCGCTATTATGGAACTGTCTCGGTGGAGTGAGTGGCTGTATATTCCTGAAGCCGGATCGCAGTTTCAGCATTATAGGTGGGACGCTACCAAATATCGCGACATTTGCCGACATCTGTCCAATAATCTCAAAACCTCAGTCATTGGTCTTAGATCTGGGAGTCGACTTGAATAAGTCTAGTTGAGTCTTCTGTGTGAATGCCATTAATGCTTAAAGCACAGACTTCCAAAATATGTACCAAATTTAGGCGCGGGTTTCCGCATTATCCCTCCTCTGATCCGCTTGCTGGCTAAGATGCACTTCAAATGAAGTTGCAACTCAGTTGTCGATGTCCATGTTCCTGAAGATGATTTTGAAGGTGCTGTTAAGTGCTATGGCCTGAATGGCTGCAGAAGTCGACTCCAAGTTGAAAGTTTGTTGATTTTTCAGGAAGTCATTTTATTCAAAGTAGTCGATTTCGCACTTAAGTAATTTCTTTCGTTGTAGAATCACATACTTTCGGATTAGCTTACCAACATTTAGCTTTACAATGATGCTATTTATGAAAAAATAAGTTTTCGCTTTGTAGGCCTTAGGGGTCAGCCGGGTAGACATTTTTCACCGAGTACCGAATCCGAGTATTTGGATGTACTATTTGCCCGATCCGGCTACGAACCGAGTACCAGTTTGTTACATATGCGAAGCTTCACATTTTCATGTAATGACAAATTATCGAAATAAATTTTTTTTCTTGTAATAACTGACTAATACATTTTGAATTTTAGAAATAAGCTTAAATAATCAATTAAGTAGACTTGACTTCCGTTGTGGACTTTCGGTGTTGGTGCTTTTTGTACTTTTCTTCTTCAAAATGAATATGCTAGATGAAGCTTAAAGCTGATATTATGAGCCTACAAATTCCGGCTTGTGAGGCAGACAAGCATTTATTTGTGTGTACAGTATTTGCCGAGGCGAATACTTCCGAATAGTGCCGAAACACGAGATATTCGGCCGAGGCAAATGTCCGAGGCGATTTCCGGCTGACCCCAAGTAGGCCTATACAGTGCGATTGCAATCGTCCTTACGTCAGCATATGTGGTGCATTTGCCGACCAGATAAAGGATTGGTGCACAATTGTAATAAATTGTAATTACGATAAAGCTTCGTCAGTAGCAAGCTACTTCTAGGATGCTTTATACTGTCAACTGTTAAAGCATTTGTTTCACCACGTGACGGTTGACTGAGCCATCTACTGAGATATTGTGCGCAGATTAACCACAATAACTTAAGTGTTCATAGATGCCGGGAAATGTAATTCTAGGCATTTAGGAAGGAGTCTTGAGCACCTTTGAGAATTTCTTTAAGGCGTTATGTACCCTCAGATAGGCATGCATTTGTACATTTGTACATACTTTAGTATACGTCTCATCATCATCATCAGTTCCTGACGCCAGCCATTTGGCGGCGATGGGTACGAATGAACGATCTCCATTGTCCTCGGTCATTTGTCAATTCTATTGCCCCCCTTAATGTTAGTCCAAGTGATGTTATGTCCTCAGTTATATCATCTATCCAGCGTAGTCTTGGTCTGCCTTTGTGTCTTTTCCCTGCTAATCTTGCATGTAGTGCACTCTGTGGGATTCGGTCAACTGGCATTCTCTCTACATGTCCAAACCATCGGAGTCTTCGTTGAACGACTCTGTCTACCTGAGTTGTTTTGATGCCAAATGATTGTCTAATGTCATTGTTTCTTATTTTCTGCAGTCTTGAAATCCCTGCGATCTTCCCCAGCCAGCTCATTTCTGCTGTAAGAATTCTTCTTTCATCTTGTCTATGCAGGCAAGATGTAATGCATGCATATAAATTTGTAATTTGCAGATGTTAATTTATATAGCACCTCTTCCAGGAAACTCATCACAGACGTTCCCGACCAATACAAAAAACGATTGAATAGAATAATCGCGGGCGAAATAGATACATTACATCTCTCTCTCTCTCTCTCTCTCGTCTCTCTCTCTCTCTCTCTCTCTCTCTCTCTCTCTCTCTCTCTCTCTCTCTCTCTCTCTCTCTCTCCTCTCTCTCCCCTCTCTCTCCTCTCTCTCTCTCTCTGTCTCTCTCTCTCTGTCTCTCTCTCTGTCTCTCTCTCTCGCTATCTATCTACAGACTGGTTATATCTCGCTGTCTTCTGAATGCCTTCTGCCTACGTGGGTATTTGGTCAGTCGGTCAATGTTCAGTGGACTCGTATTTTCAGATAGACTGGTGGCCGCGTCGTCTGTAATGTATGCATCGCGTTGTCAGAGAACATCCTTCTGGCCCTGCGTGCCATCAATCTAATTGCTCTGTATATGCATACGTATGTACATACATACATCCATACATGCCAACATACATGCATATGTATATGTATGTTGAGCCTAGTCGATAGTTTAGTTGAACGGACGACGACTAATGAACGACGGAAACCAATGCGTCTCATTATGGCTTCATTAGAGACAGAGAGAGTCGTCGATGGAAGGAAGGTCTCAGCGACGTCGTCGTGTCTCTCCGTCTGCAGCTGCAGCGGTCATCAGCCACTGACGGATCCCCACGCGTCTACCTGTGACGTCGACATCATCATCCGATCTCTCCGATGTCTTCGTAACACCTGGCTATCGTTGACAATCAGCTTCCCTGAGTGACTCCCTCCAGTGATGTATGCTCCTACAACAGCCGACCAGCCAGCCAGTCAATCAGTCAGTCAGTCAGTCAGCCAGGCAGTGAGTCAGTCAGTCAGCCAGCCAGTGAGTCAGTAAGTCATCTGTCTTTCTTCTGTCGATCTGTACTTAAATCACTGGCTTCCTGTTCAGCAAAAGATTTGGGTTCATAGCTTATAAAACATTAAATCATTATACTTAAAATCAGTCCTTATTCCCCAGATTTACCATTATTCAACGATCTCATCTGATTTTCGTTCTCTAACCATAGCTAAAACTTGTTCTTGGTGAACCAGCTTTTTCGGTGCTGGAACTCTCCATCTCTGTCTGTTTGTTTGGCTCAGTCGCTCATATCATTTCGTTCTCAGCTGAAGACTTCTCTCTGTCTCTGTCTCTCTCTCTTTCGGTGCTGGAACTCTCCCTCTCTGTTTGTTTGTTTGGCTCAGTCGCTCATATCATTTCGTTCTCAGCTGAAGACTTGTCATTTCGAATTGCTAATCTGTCTCTCTGTCTTACCGCATGATATTCTGGATATTGACCGGTTTGTTTTGGTGCGCCATCGGTTGGTGCTTTGTACAGTTGACACCGCAGCGATAGAAGATGTAATTTAAATTCTTGCAATTTATAAGTATTGGATTTCTGGGTGAAACATCAGAGAGCTAAGGAATTTATTTACCACTGTATCTTGTGGTCATTTCACAACTGAGTGGTTCTGACGACAGAACGACCTCTGTTGAGTGATTTGACGAGTGCGAAACTGCGGATGAAAGGAGTCGAAGAAAGGGTCATGGCAAACAGAGCCATGCAGCTCAATTTGTGGGAGGCTCCATGCAGGTCTCAGAGGCGTCCATGGCGCATTGGTTCCCAATGATGCGCCAATGATCAAAGCCCCATAGGAAGGAATTACGACATTTCACATGCCTCCTGTCAAAAACTTAGCTTCGCGCCCTTAAACCCACGCACCGTAAATTCTAACAAATCGTCGGATTGATTTCACAAACCAACGCCGGTGAGGTTGCTGAATCAACAACACAGAACATTCTATCATTAAATTTTAATTCATGCACAGAGCAATAATATTATTGGCCATTCGCGTGATACGACTCAGGAAGAATGTCATTAGCATCATCGGAGCCGAATTCATTGTCAAATCAATAAGTAGCTCTGTGAAAGGGTTGTTGTCTGTTTTGACACATAAGAAGACTGCAAGAAAACCATGTTGTTCTCTGGTCTTGTATTATCAGATATGGCAATTCATATGTAACACACGAGTATTAAGTAAATTACTACTAATGCAATGTAATGTCATGTAATCACAGATTTATGTAGCACCTCTTCAAGAGAAACTCATCAGAGGCGCTCTCAACATTCTGATGGAAAACCAGGATCGAACAAATTGGTTTTCAAGCGCATACGGAAAAGGGTGAAGAAAGACCAAGAAGCTCATGTCGTAAGAAGGTAGGTAACCTATTCCAGAAAGTTTGACCGACCACAGCGAAGCTTCTGTGCTGTACTCTGGATGTTCTTCTGGTTGAGGGAATAACCAGGTCACCATGTGCAGCAGAGCGAAGAAATCTACGGCTAGGAATAAATGAGACCGAGACACACAACTCCCTAAGACAAGATGGAGCATAGCCTACAAGGCCCGGGGCGTCTATCCCCCTAAGTCATTGGAGCAAATTCCTCTTCCCCTCTTCTTCCCCATCCCCGTTCCTCCCCCACCCCCTAAAATGGTGGCACACACACTGACAGATCTCACCCCCCCCTATTTCTTGGATGGAGCATTTGCTCCAAGGTTTCTATGGTGTAGTCGCCCCTGTACAAGGCAATTACTCGTAAGCATAAACTCAATGCGTTTATGCATCGGCAGTCAGTCAGCGTGAAGCTGGATATAAATTATGCCAAACCTAGGTATAACCTCCAATTAGACTTACCCAATTTGCTACTAATACATGGTTTATAATTGGCAGGAGATGCACACATGTCCCATGAAGACAATGCATTCTAAACACAAGGAAGAGCGGAGTAGGGGGAGGAGAGGGTAGTGTTGATATAATCCTATGGTAGTTCTTCCAAAGATGAATTAAAACGTCTGCTCAGTCAATGCCGCGATTAAACTGCAGCTGCAGCAGCAGCAACAGTGTTAGGGCCAGGTGATGAAAAGTCAGTTCAGCTGCCGAGATCTAACATAGGACAGACAATGAGTAGCATGTAACGACACAAGCAGACAGACAGACACAGAGTTTTAAGAGCATCTTCGCCGACAGAGAGAGACAGACAGATGAGCGGCGCTGTTGTTGGGCGCCGAAGCCATCGACGTCAGAGGCGGCGGCGGCTGAGCTCATTTGCGTCACTCGCAAAGCCAGAACATCAGCAGAGGCAGCAGCGGCGGGAGCAAAGGCAGCAGCAGTGGCGGCAACAATGTGTCGTCGTTCGATTTACCTGGGCAAGTGAATTGTGTTATTTGCGTCGTGGCCTATAATGGTCGTCTGTAAATATGGACAGTAGATCATTAGATGCAGCCGCCTCGTCCAGGTGCGTCCGCAGTCACTTTGATCGCACCTAATCAACAGTCGATTGGCGATGATTGAAG